>JBBYHL010116273.1:56627-70498 GCA_038381835.1 Adansonia madagascariensis | reverse complement strand
TACTGAAGGATGTCATGGTACCATGGTAAACCATTTTTCTCTTTTTTAACATTCTGATAATGTACCAGGATTATATAGATGCTTATTTAAATAGGAGTGAGACATGATTATTAATTGACTTTGAACATGAATGATAAAGTGGCAAAGGCGTTAGCAATTTGGTTCTCTTCTCAACATAGATGTTGAAAGCTGATATCATCAAACTCTTTCTTGAGCTCTGGTATTAGATTCTCATAATGGATCAGTTAAGCATTATATGTTTGCCGTTCTCCCTTCAGTCAGTAAATGACAAGGGCTGAATCTCCAAACACTTGCAGTGTTCGAACACCCCTTTGAATGGCTACTTGGAGTCCTATAATGCAGGCCTCATATTCACTATGTTGTTGGTGTGGTCAAAGTTCATTTTGGCTATGAAAGGGTAATGGTTTCCCTCAGGCAAGACTAGGATTACCCCATGCCTTAGTGCATTTGAAGCTCCATCAAAGTGCATTTTGCATGATAACCCAGACTTAATAGTGTTCTCTACCTTAGATACGCACATTAAATCTTTGTCAAGAAACTCAAAGTCTAAAGGTTGATAGTCATCTATTGCTCGGCTTGCCAAAAAGTCTACTATTGCACTACTTTTATGGCTTTTTGGTTCACATACACGATATCATACTAAAAAAGCATAACTTGCCATCTGGCTAACATTTCGAATAAGGCGAGGACTTCATGCAAATACTTGATGGGATCAAGCTTGGCGATTAGCCATGTCGTGTGGTACAGCATGTATTAACTTAACCTTTGGGCTGTCCAAGCTAAAGCACAACATAGTTTCTCTACGAAGGAATAAATATTTTCATATTCTGTAAACTTCTTACTCAAGTAATAGATAGTTTGTTCTTTCTTTCTTGATTTGTCATGTTGTCCTAATACATAGCCCATCGACTTGTCTAGAATTAATAGATACAAGATTAGTGACTGGTCGAGCACTAGTGGCATAAGTATTGGAAGGTTTGAAAGGTGATGTTTGACCTTATCAAAAGCTTCTTAGCATTCTTTATTCCATTCTCCAGGATTTTGTTTTTGAACCAACTACTGAGATATGAATCGGGCTATGTAGTTTAGTCTTCCCAAGAAACATTTCACTTTTTTTTGAGTTCGAGGTGGTGGTAGATTCTGAATCACTTTAACCTTGTCAGGTCAACCTCTATTCCTTTTTCGCTAACAATGAAACCTAATAGTTTACCGGATGTGGCACCGAATATGCATTTAGTAGGATTTAGCTTGAGCTAGTATTTACGATGCCTTTTGTAGAGTTTTCACAAACTAGCCACATATTAACTCTCTTTTGGTGACTTGGTGATCATATTATCTACATAAACCTCGATTTTCTTATGCATGAGACATGGAACAATGTTTCCATCACCTTTTAGTAAGTTGCCCTAGCATTCTTGAGCCCCAAAGGGCATCACTTTGTAGTCAAAAGTGCCCTACATGGTTACGAATGTGGTCTTTTCCATGTCTTCAGCTACCATTTTCATTTGATTATAGCCTGAAAACCCATCCATGAAGGAAAACAGTGCGTTTTTGGCAATGTTGTCTACTAAGGTGTTAATGTGAGGTAAAGAGAAATTATCTTTTGGGCTGGCTCAGTTTAGATCCCTATAATCTACACACATCCACACTTTACCATCCTTCTTAGGAACTATAACTATATTGGCTACCCATTTAGGATATTTGGCTACCTCGAGAAATCTGACTTCAAGTTGCTTCTTCACTTCTTTTTTAATCTTCAGAAGCATTTCAGGTGTTATTCTTCTAAGCTTTTGTTGTAGAGGCTTACATTTGGGTTTGAGGAGAAGTTTATAGACCAAAATGTTGGTATCTAATCTAGGCATGTCTTGGTAGAACCAGGCGAACATATCCTAATATTGTTGGAGGAGACTTATTAATTTGGCTCAAGTTGATGGTTTTATGGAAGTTTCGATTTTGACTTTTTTCTTATTTTCTTTTGTTCCAGGGTTTATGGTTTTAGTGGGTTCTTCATGAGGTAATATTTGTTTTTCTTCCTATTCAACTAGTTTCATTAGGTCTAGAGGAATGGGGTTCTCTTTATGATCCTTTTTAGATTTAACCTCACTAGGACAAATCGATTGCTCGAAATTGATTTTTGAAGTTTCAATATGAACATTCATGTCACCTTCATCGGGGTACCTAAAATATGGAAAAAAAAACAATATAGGTGGAAAATATGCAATGAAACGTCTGAGGTTAACAAGAACTCTGAACATAAAGAATGAAATGCATAATGCTTAGTCATTTTCATTGATAATACTTAATAAAGGATGCCCATACAAAGGATCCTACAATGCTTTTAAGTGAAAGCATGTAGGTTTAGTTCATAGCATTACTTTAAAACAGACTTAAACAGTACAAGAATCTTAGTCTTAGTCCAAACACTCAAAACAAATCCTGAAGGGCATAAACCAATCTCTAGACTTATGGTTGACATCTTTAGCTTATCAATCGTATTGATGGAGACATCTTCAAATGCCTTGTTCAATATGAGCATTACCGTAGCTAGTATTTACATGCCCCCTAGGCAAAAACTTTAAGTGGTGGGAATATCATTGGCTCATCCTCCAAGTCTCATCCTGACAAATGGGCCATCCTCTTTTCAAGCTTTTTTTGAGCTTGTTTTTTTTTACTGCATATTGGGCTTAAATCCTAGCCCTATTTTGTTGATCTAGATGACAACTTTTAATGCTTCAGCAATCCCTTAGAGGTGTTTTTCGAATCCTTTTCCAATTTGGGCACTTTTGCAGATAGTCAACTTCAAACCCATATAAGTACTCTTTGATAGGAGAGGCTGAACTATTGGCAACCCTTCCTTGACATAAGTAGCATTGACAAACTCAAAGTTTTGGAAAAAAAATTTTGGGATATCTTCATCAGGTTTGAGATATGGGGCATCAGTTAAGGTAGTAGCATTGATATCTTCTTCTCTTTTGATACTGACAACTTTGTTTTTGATGATAAGTTTTAACTTTTGGTGCAAAGATAATGGTACTACCCCAACAGAGTGAATCTAAGACCTTCCCAATAGGTAATTATATAATGAAGCAATGCTCATCACATAGAAGTCAACTTCGTAAGTACATGGGCCAATTTGGAGTGGAATGGTGATGTTCCCCACATGTTTTGGCAAGTTCTGTCAAATGCTCACACAATCGGATGACTATTCTAGATATGAGATATGTCAATGAGGAGCTTGTTCAAGCATAACACGGGCATTACATTTAAAGCTGACCCATTATCAATAAGCACCTTGGGCATCGTGGTGCCTTTACAATACATGGTGATATGAAGGGCTTTATAGTTTTCTCTCCCTCCGTGTGGGATTTCATCATCACTGAAAGATCCAACTAACCTATAGAAATGTCGAAAAAGACATAGGCCTTATTCAAAACTTTAAGAAAGGCATCCTTATGGGCTTCAGAATTCAGTAGTAGTGTCAACACAAATATCTTGGTAGGTTGCTTGTTCAACTGATTGATGATGCTATATTCATTGTGTTTAATGAACTTAAGGAATTTTGTAGCTTTTTTCCCATTCACTGGCTCTTTGAAAACTATCGAATTTGAGTTTTTTATTGTAAATTTCAGTGCTTGAAGAATATGACTAGTATTTTCTTGCTAAGTTTCACTTCTTGATACTGCTGGGGCATAACATATGCCACTTTGAGTTAGGTGACTTACTTTTGAAAGGTCCACGTTTACTGCTTACTGACTAGATTCCCCAATGATTAAGGTTTTGTTTTCATAGTTCCAAGGAACTGCTTTATCATCCTTATAAGGGAAAAGAGATGGAAGTTGAATGATCATTGTTGGCATGGGCTGAATAAGGACAGCTTTGACACTCGATTGATTATCGTACAAGATCAATAGCCTTCCAACCCCGTAAAGATGATTACCCTCTTCTTCTTTTACAGTGTTGATAAATCGTGTTGCATTTGTAGACTCAGTATGCGAGGTTTGCTTTTCATCATAGAATTTAATGCTACCCTCGTTCATCATCCTTTGTACCATAGCATGCCGTAAATAGTATGAAAATCATAGAAGTCATCAATTTTCTCCTCTGTCTTGTCAGTTTCATTAAGTAGCTTAGCTTGCATAGGATTTGCCAGATTAAATTCATTGGCATTCTAACTTCTTCTATGTTTTTTACAATCTCATAGTTTTCTTTAATAATCATTCTATTTAGGTCTAACTCAGCACAAGTTTGAGATGAACTAGCTTCAGTGCTGGATTTCGATTACTAACTAGCCTTTATTTTTCCTTTCCCTTTGTCTTCGCAGATATTTTTTCTACCTGATTCATTTTTCTTGGCCTCATCGATTATCCTATAGAGTATGACTACATCTACAAAGCTCTTCGGGAAGCTTTTTGCTACCATTTCATAATAAGGGGCTTGCAATGTGCCAATGAATCTAACAATCATCTCCTTTTCCATCAATAAGGTATGAATCTAAGTAGCCTCCTTCATCCATCTCGAAGTATACTACCTAAAACTTTCACTAGTTCTCTTTTTCATGCCCATAAGAGATATATAACTTGAGATCTGATCATCTGTAGGCCTCTACTCATCTGTGGCATTAATAGATGGATTGACATGTTCATCCCACTCCTTATAGAACTCATTTCGAATCGATCCATCATCCCTTGGACTATTTCCAAGGATGATAAGCAATGTTGCAAATCGTGTCCTTGACTACAATGGCAGCAAAATGTTTCAATAGCATTCCTTCTTTTATTTTTATCATCTATTACTATTTTAGCTTTCACGAAAGCTTACCAGACCTTATTCATTAAGGTTTTGACTTCTCCAATGTTTCTTTTGACCCAATGACCTTTCCCATCAATTTTGCATTCACTCTTAGTTTAGCATGATTAGGGAGTGGATTGGGTCCAATATTTGGTCCACACCATCTAGGGTGTGGTGGTGCTCTTGGGTTTGTGACTACTAGGGTGAATAGTTTACCTACTAATAAGTGAGAGTAAATCTCTTTATAAGAGTAGGGAATGGTTCAAAGTGCTCTCTTTCTTGAGGTGCTTATTGATTGTTTAGAGCTCTCGCGTTATTCATGTTGCGCAGCTATGCACTCTGGGTCACATTTTAAGTAGGATATAGTGCCAAGCTCATTGCTGGAGCAAACCTAACAGTGTGAACTGACTGTGGTGCGGCAGTGTAAGGATTAAAACTAATATTCAACATGCTCGGGAGGCATATAGGTTATGCTAGATGCAAACTTTGATCAAACCTAGCACGATTTTCACTAACAATATTCACCTCTTTCTCCTCACCCTTATTTACTATCTTCTTGACTGATCCAGATGATTCCCAATGGATATCCTGCTATTTTTTATGGTGTTCTCAATCATTTCACTCGATATAGCCATATCAATAAAGTTTTTCATGGTGCCTCTTACCAGCCTTCCATAGTAAGGAGCTCGTAAGGTGCCCACAAACATGATCATCATTGTTTTTAGTTAGAGGGAATAAACTTGAGCTACCTTCTCTCTTTATCTTTAAGCATATTACCTAAAGCTCTCAGAAGATTTCTTCTCCATGTTCATGAGGGAGAAGGGATTTAGAGCCTAATTAGACACATGTTTATATTGTTCAAGGAATGCGCTTGCCAAATTTGCCCATGTTTGAATTCTTACAGGATTAAGCCTTATATACCATTAAAGAGCTACCTCAGTCAGACTATCCTGGAAGCAATGGACCAATAGTTTCTCTTTCTCTTCATTCCCTACCATTTTACAGTAGTACATGAAAAAATGGGCAGTGGGTTCAATAATCTCATTGTATTTTTCAAAATCAAACACTTTAAACTTTGGATGGGATAACGAGACGTGAAACCAGCCCCAATGATTTTGTGTCTACGATTCTAAATTTGTTACTTCCTTCAATAACTTGAAGGCGCTTCTCTAATAACTGATACTTGTCCAAGTCCTCATCATTTTATGAGGGCTTCTTTGCTTTCACTTGCTTCATTTCCTCATTAAGGTTCAGGACTGTAGGCTTTGCTAGTGAAGAGCCTATGCCTTGAGATCCTTAATCAAATTGGATGCTGATGTAGGATTGCTGTAAATGAATGGCTGAGTTAGCGAGTTGTTTATTACCGAAGGATGCGGCCCATGCAATACCACCATTTAAATTGCTTTCAAGATTGGCCAATTTTTTCTCGACTCAACTGTGCTTGTTTGCCTTTTTTCTTTCAACGCATAGGACAATAACTTGGTTAGTTCAGCAATCTAAGCTTGAAGTTCCTCATTTTTATGGAGTGATTACTCTTAAGATTCTCTATACATGAGTTAGAGTCTTTTAATGCAGGCATGGTGATTGTTTTCCATCACTTTTCAATGATTACAAGTGTTGTACCGATGGTGAACTATAAGTTCCATGTTTTAGAGCACCTTCACTTTAAATTATTATCAGATTAGGCCTTTATGATGTAATAAGGGTGAATATGTGATCATGAAGATAAATGAATGAATAGAATTAGGTTAGTCATACAAATGCAAAAAGGACAGTTAGATTAAAGGGTAGCTCCTCCAATAGCGTCTTTTATTAAAGCAACAAAATGTCCCAATTACATATGATTACATTTGAAAGTGCCTGATACAGTTGCATTGCCTAATTACATGGTCCAAGAAATATAACAAATCTTGCTCATGGGCACTAGTAGGCAAGATCGAGCTAGATCCATCATGTTCTTGACCTCCAACTAAGCTACCTAAATTTGCTCTATGAGACGATGATGATGCTTCTGCTAGTTTTGGCGTTCATGATCAACCACTTAAAGCCATTCTTGCTCCCATTGTTCGGAGGCTCTCACTAGTGCATTGACTTGGTCTTGGCAAGCTTGAGAATAATGCTCTAAATCTTGAATTCTGAGTGTCAGAGCTTCGTTTTCAACCAAGTTTACTCTCAAATCCTAGACTCGAGCTTTTAACCATTATTCTTCTTTCGTTAAGTTGATGTAAAAGCATGGGTTCTAACAAGCTTTTCCCTATTGACCCTAGCCATTTCTCTCCATTGATGTAGTTCTTTTTTAAGAGTAGTAATTTATGTTCTCCACTCGACCAACGACTTTTTAAGTCTTTGAGACTTGTTTGCTTTGTTAAGAGCCACATAGTCTCCTTAAGGTTGTTTTTCTCCTTGATAGTTATGTTCACCTTACCAACCCAGAGGTAAAGATTCATTTCCAATTGACCGTTTTCTTCCTTTAATCTAGTAATCTCCTTAGCAAAGTTTGTCTTTTCTTGTTTGAACTCTCACTTGAGCAATTCAATTTCAAAGGGAAATTTGTCAAGTGGTATTTATGATGTCCCAATACTATACAATGGCACAGCGTTATTTTTACGACGGATCGTGCATTCATCATATCTTGGGGTCATACTACTCCATCTCCAATATCTCTCCATGCAGCAGGTTTGTTTCCATGCAAGAAAGGCTAGCTGGACTTTTGACTTGTAAGTAGGCTCACCATAGTCAAAATCCCATAACTCTAAGTCTTGGATAAAGGGGATGAATTGACAGCACTAGAATTATCAAAGGACTAAAAGGGGTGTGTAGCTAGTGCTATTCCATAATCCCATAAGCGGCACACAACTATAATCTTTGCAATGATATATGATCGTTTATAGGGAAATCCAAAAAGCCTTCCATGTTACCTCTTCCCCCTTAAGGTTATAGAATTTTTGGACCCATCAATCTTCAGATTTGTCTTGAGGCCATTCCTTCTTAAGTACCTTGGAGATAGGGCTAAAGTTGGGTAAGAAGTAATATGATGTCCTACTTTTTTTGGGACCAAGGTGGCTGACAAACCAAATGTGAAAAAGTGATGCACATCCAATGAAACGGCTCGTACCCATTTTTTACAAAAATTAAGATCTCAACTAGTTTTGACGATGATGGCTGGTACAAGATTGATGTTGTAGCACAAACGAGAAAAGACATCTATGACTATGGCTTCAACATAGCCTCATGTTTTTGGGAATATAACCAGACCATACATCATCAAAGCGTAGATATCTTGGATTTTTGGATGTCAATGGTACTTGTCATTACCTTCTTCAAACTGGACCATAAGATGCATTCACTATTCTCTTTTGTCTTGATGTGACTCTCAATTTAAGTCTCTGTTGCCCTGAGGATTTGAGCTAATCTTTTCTTTAAAGTTGAAGGGTTCAAAGCTTTGTAGTATATTCTTTCGACCTTTTGCTCTCTCGATGTTGAGTAATGCAGTGTATTCATCAACCATGTGGACCAAATCTTCATGAGTAAAAGTGAAACACCAATGTGTTGGATTCCAAAACTGAAATGCTACTTGTAACAAGCCGACATCTACATGGACTTGGAGCACAAGAGCAATATCTCTATATCTTTTAATGAATAATTCCCTTTCGGTTATCCTAACCATATTATCCTCAGATCTTGCTAATCATTTTGATGGTACCCTATCTTGATCCTTTCATGCGCTATTGAGACATGCCCTAGTTTAAGGACGTTTTCATCTTCACGCTCTGACTATGCTTGGACTTCCTCAAAAGGCTTTAGCTCGAAAGTGGATTGTTCTCCATGACAGATACCCCTTGATGAACACTAAACCATTGACCAATTGTCCCATGGTGAAGGTGATTATGATGAAATGATGCATGGTGAAAATGAAAAGCAAAAAGGGAATGAGTTAGTAACCAATATGAAATAATATGCAAAAGATAAAGAAATGAAGGAATAGCAACAAAAGTTTATCATAAAATTTGCCCTAAGAATAGGCAGTACAATGCTTATGGGCGAACATAATGATCATGAATGTAGAGGTATTAAACAGGCAACATACTGGAATATCTGCATTGAAATTACCTCTTCACGAAGTAACATTATACATCACGAGGACCAAGACTGACCATTTAATCAAGTGATGTTCATTCATCCCTATCTATGTTAAGTACATGCTAAGCCATTGTTCGGGCAGCATGACGGCTTCTTTCAGTCAAATATAACTATTTCAAAATGGAATTATGGGTAATGGCATTCCCTTGTCCTTACCCACTTATTAAAGAGGATTTACCATCAAATGTAATGGCATATCTTAAAGGAATGATCATGATAATAAAAATGACAAATGCAGGTGACAATGTTCACCCATCATCGCCCGCATAACCATGGTATATAGGAGTAAAGGTAAGAAATGATTCCCCAAGTGATCCTACTCTTTGGGTTATTCCAACAGCATTTGGTATGGTTTGACATGGTTTAGCTTGTAGGGTTCACTATATGGGTTTATGTTGACACCTATTTCGGTATCCAAATCACTTTTTCATCCGATAAGGACAGTCAAGGCAACCCTATCCTAGGCCCATTGCAGGTTTGGCAAAGCAGGTTCTATATGGTGGATGTATTTCCTTATGCAAATACGGGGTGGTACTCACATGAGACATAGGTAATTTACATCCCTGAAGGTCTTGCCATGCCTATGCAGAGGGTTACTCATGAAGACGGATAGCTCACTTCCTCCTAGTAATTAGAATGCTAACCACACCATGGTATTTGGTGGGAATCTAGTGCAAATGCAAGTGCATGGTGTGTGTTGGGCAAATAATCAAACCTTTTTGTATTACTCCCATGTTGCCATATTTATTCAAATCAACATTTATTTGGGAACAAATAATCCTTAACAATTGCAAGACAAAAACATAAACAATAGAGATTAGTAGGCAAAAATAAAAGAGAATTATATCTAAATAATTATAGAGATCGAAAAACTAAGAACTGAGTGAGCAATTCTAGTTACAGGCGTAACTTTCTTGTTGGTCCCCTGTGGAGCCGCCAAGCTATCACCGCATGCCCGCCTTTAAAAATTCAGACGATCTGAAGGCATGGCACACTCAACTTAAAAATGAATGATGTTTGCTTTTGGTCTAGCCTTTGAGTTATCCCATGATCAGGATTTAGAAGGCATAATAATGTGAAGAAGGGGGAGATCGTTGGGTGAATCGCTTATCCAATCAATTCTCAAGTGGCCACCATGAAGTGGCCATAAACTTAGAGTCACCACCGATCATTTTAGGCTAGGCAAGATCAGATTCTAGTTGTGAAACTCGAAACATTGATTTCAAGGTCCATAAAGTTTAAAGATCCATTGGGTTTGGGAATTAGTTACACGCGGAGAAAGATTAGCATCCTCATGATGCCCAAAATTATTACCTATTAACTATGTCTCACTTTGGTCTTAGTTACGTCAGTTCCATTTAGTCTTTATTTAGATATAATCAAATAAGGTTTCCCAGCCTAGCCTATAATGCATGAAGTTTTGTAAATTTAGATCTGGGTTTTTTTAGAAAATTAGCTCACTATGCACCTTGAATGTGTGAGGAATACAGGGATTTTTTGCGAAAACAGTGTCCAGATTGGATCTAAAATTTGGATGTTCCATATTAGGCACTGGAGAGATACCAACACAGAACATTGTCTTATAAGTTTTATCCAAAAAACAAATTTTAAATATGAATGCAGGATAATCACTACAAAAAAGTGTTAGTAAGACCAAAAAATAATATCATAATATCATAAATAAACAACTTATGAAGAAAAGAACGTAAAATAGAGGGAAATTTACTGTATCTTATAATTGCCTTTGATTATTATAGAATAATCGAGATGACAATTTCAGAGACCAGTCTAGATTCGGTGGTAATTTGAGGTCAAAGATGATTTTAATCAAAACCGTCTGAGGCATCTGAAAGAGGAAATTTTGGATTTTTTAAAGTAAAGCAGGGTTGAAGTATCCCCTAGGAGAGGTGGGGTTAGAGTATCCCTAAAGATAGAGTTAGGAAAATTTTTAGGAATAAAAAGAGAATTTGAATTTTTTATTAAGAACGGGGTTACAGTATCCTCTTGGAATAGTGGGGTTAGAGTATCCCCCGTTAGTGAAAATTTTAATATGGGAAAAGAGATATCTAGTACGAAATCATTTTTGTATTTTAGCCTTGATCCGAGTCTAAAGGGCTTGTGCCGTGAGGGAACCAATTGGGTGTATTTTGAGACATTCGAATATTTTGATAAAAGGAGATTAAAAAATTAAGTTAAAAAACAAGGGGTAGCATCATGTCATCTCGTTTCTCAAATTTATGTCGGATGCATCCAAAGGCTTCAGGGGGCAAATAAAGGACTATTGGGAAGGTAACTTGATAATGTTTAATGTAAAAATAGTTCAAAAATCCTAGAAAATTACTTTTTATGCAAAATTAATTTTTAAAGTTAAGATTGTCTCGACACTGACAGCATATGCAAGTAAAAGGGCAAAATGGATTTTGAAAAATCATTCCAAGCTTATCCAAAATCGTTAGATCGTTAATAATACCTTTCCGGAAAAAGAATTTCATGCACTTTTCAAGAATAATATTTAAATCATAAAAATAATTTAATAGGGCAAAATGGCTTAAACAGAATATTACGTGTTGGTTCTTGGAGTTCCAAACAGCAAAGGTTCAAAAAATCATAACTCCATCATCCAAGAAAATCCAAGGGTAGACAAGACACCGTTAGAAAGGTAATTTGATTCCCTTTACATGAAAAATATTGTGAAAATCAAAGAAAATATTTTGTAGTTCAAAAATAATTTTTTAAATTTGGACTTCTATGCCGCTAGGATAAAAACATGGGATTATTTGATTTTTTGGGTTCCTTGGGTCAAGCTCTAATTATGGACATTTGAATGTCCATATTGCAAGGAAAAGAATGACTCGAGCATCACAAGTTCATTCCATAATCCCATAGTAGTTTGGGATGATGAAACAACCCATTAACCATGCCTTGAAGGTGTTGAACTCGAGATTAAGGCATAATGTTTCTTGACTAAAACAAAGGGTTTTTTTGTCTTAAAAAATAACATCTTTAAAATTACGTCACCATGAATCCAGAGCTAAAATATTTGTTTTATCCCCAACATTGGAATACCAATTCCATGAAACATTAAATCCATGCTATTCTCTATCTATCAAAGGTAGAATGAACTTAACTTAGGGATTTTTCTAAAAGTCAGGTTTTTAAGAGACAAAAAAGCATGTTAACGGAGCTGTCAAACATACCAAGATGACATATTGACATGAAAATAGATGGTAAAAATGCAAGAAGATGACAAATAAGGTGCATACAGATAATATGGACATGTTTAAATAAAGGAATGGATGCTGGAGTTGTCAAGATAGCATTTTTAATTCATAAGATTCTTTAAAACACTAGAAAATGTATGAACATACATAAGGCATGTTAAGGTGACCATTTAAATATGATATGGATATGTGAATATGGAAGGAACATGGAGAAAGATGCATGAACAGAGGCTGTGTAATGATAAAAATGAAGTATGATGAGTTTATATATCCAAACAGCATCAAGGTGCCAAGAAGGTCAGCAAGATCCTAAAACTACCATAACCAAAACAAAAATAATGCATGAGAGTCTTAGGAGGGTCATGGCAGCATAAAGGACTCACTAAAATAAAGTGGATGATAAAAACAAAAAATGTATGGAAAAGGTAAAAAATATACCAAAAAAACTTCAACTCTTTCTTCCTTCTTAAAGTAGTGACTTTAAGTTTAGTTTCTTCCCTCTTTTTGCTATTATTTAGCAAGAAAAGGATGAAAGGAAAAAGCTTTTTGGTAATATGGTTGCTGGTGGGGTGTTTGAGGGTGAAAATGTGTAAAAGGTTGAGTTTTTGAAGGTTTTCTGGTGGTGGTTTTAGGGAGCTATGAGAATGGAGGATGGTTAAGGGTGAATGACAATGGAATAGTGTTTTTGGTGAGTTTTTGAAACTAGGAATTGCTAGAGGATTTGTCAGAATGGATGGAAAGTTTTCTAATATTGCTAGTGAGCTTTCTTGAAAATAGGTGAAGGTCCTTTTTCAAGTAGCTAAAAGTCTCTTTTATTCAATGCTCAGCCAATGCCTTTAGGAGACAAAGTAAAGGGATTTTTTATCTTTCCCTCCTGCACCAGGGGACATCTCTAGCTACAATGCTCAGTTGATTCTCTTCCTATTAGTTCTACCATGCTAAGCAAGGAGGTAGAAAGGCTGTGACAACCTACAACTGGAGATATGCCTACCATACCCTCTTACAACCATATATTTTATGAAAGTGACCTTTGTCATTTGTTGTTTGGCCTCCAAAAATTTGTTTGAATCTGATCATAAGCGAATAGTTAAGGTTCACAATGATTTATGATAGTTTATTGGTGCAAAAACATGTTTAAATTAAGTTTTTAAAGGCTGAAAAAAGGCTCGAACTGGGCTAAAATGCCTTGGTGTATCAATACAAAACATGTTGTATTGATACACAAGGTATTTTTTACCCATGAGTATCGATACAATGAGCTATCTATTAATACTAAGAGCAAAAATGTTTACAGTCTTAAGACTTAGAGGCTTGTAGCGCTACTCATACTTGTGTATCGATACATTTGGCAAAAATGACAACTTAGCTACTGCCAAGGTCTGTATCGATGCAAACATATCTTAGGTATCGATACCATATCTTACGTATCGATACTAAACACTCTTGTATCGATACTAGATGTGAAAATTCAAGTTTTTGATGCCGTAAGGCCTCGTATCAATACTTATACATGAATATAACTTGCACGTACCTATGGCTTCTCAATTTTCCTTAACTTGGTCACAAATAGTGGGAAATTAAATCATTTACTCATCTAAATGATTCTAGTGACACCATAAAAAAATAGCCTTTGATGCCTCATTTTACATTTTTGTTCAATACGACCTACAGGCATTGCAGACCTTCCCGAAAAGATTTTTT
>JBBYHL010116273.1:0-38943 GCA_038381835.1 Adansonia madagascariensis | reverse complement strand
AAAATTAATTAACTCAAAGAAAAGTAGACTTCTTAAGGTCAACATTGCAAACTTAAACAGATCAACTCAACCACTACTAGATTTAGAACAAGAAAATTGGCTAAGGATCACTTGGCAAGATTGGAAAAATTAAAAGAAATCATCGACAGGCCTAGAAGCCATGCTGAAAAGGCAAAAAGAACTACAAGCTAAGATCACAAAAAATAATGGAGCTATTAATGGCAAAGGAGCCAGTTTATTAATAGCTAGAGGTAAATGCTGATACTGTTGCCAGGGGATTCGACAGGTACCAATTGATGAGCAAACAACTAACGCTCTGAATGCATAGCTAGCTAATATCAAAATATGCAACTAATCCATTAGTCATCATTATTAACCCTAATGCTTTTTCTCAAGGGGCAGGTGCAAGAATTACGGTTGCCCAAAAAGAATCATTAGGCCCTAGTGTTGATGAAAAGGAAAAAAGTAAACAGAAAGGTAAAGAGCAGGCTGAAATAGAGATGGGGAAAGTTAAATTACAACTCTTTGAAAAAAAGCTAAAAGTCATTGAAGAGGCTAAACTATATAGCAGTGTGGACGTCAAGGACCTTAGTCTAGTACAAAATTTAGTCATTCTACCGAAATCTAAAATGTTCAAGTTTAAAAGTACAAAGGCACCACTTTTCTTCAAGCACACATTAAAATGTTCATCAGGAAGATGGCTAGTTTTGCCTAAAATAACAAGCTTCTGATTCACTATTTTCAAAAAAGCTTATCTAGATCTGATTTAAGGTGGTATAATGATCTAAACTGCACTTAAATTCAATGTTGGACTAACTTGGCCAATGTATTACTTTAATAATATAAACATATGCCTGAATGGGTTCCCGATAAACTGACTTTTCAAATATGGAGAAGAAGTCTACCAAACTTTTTAAGGAATATGCACAAAGATGGAAAGCCATGGCCTCTCAGGTTTAGCCTCCTTTGACTAAGAAAGAAACAATAATGCTATTTGTGAGCACCTTGCATCCCCCTTATTATGATAAATTGATGGGGAATGCAACCAAGAATTTTGCTAATCTTGTTATTTCTAGAGAGATGATTGAAATAGCTATAAAGGATGGTAAAATCATGACTAGAGAGTCTTCTACTAGAAAGAAGATAGGGATAAGAAAAAAGAAGGAGAAGCTCTATCTGTTAACTATGGCAGTTAACTATACCATCAAGGACCTTGTTCATATTACCAAAACCAAAGACAACAAACCCAAAATACAGACTCTCTTAATATCTCAGAGTTTTTACTTCAACATTAACCTAAACCACCATTTCAAACCCTTTTTCATAAAACCAACCAAGACCCAGTGTTAATCCACCAATCCAAAAAGCAACCAACCTGGATTTCACTATAAACCCTTTCTTTACTCTTATAAGGAAATGCTTGATAAGCTTTTTGAGGCATGGTTAGTTACTTCAATATTTTCTAAACCATATAAAGGTAATTACCCTAGCAGATATGATGGAAATCTACATTGTGAGTATTATGTAGTAGTAGGTCATTCGATCAAAAATTGTATAGCCTTCAAGCAAAAGGTTTAACATTTTCTTGAGAAAGGCATTTTTTGAATTAATAATGGCTGGTAAAGGATCATCACTGCTACCCTATGGCATCAGTCGCCCTCTTCTCATTCATCATAACCAACCAAAAACCACACTACCTAAGATTGAAGTTACTCCTAGACTCATTATCCGAGTACCAACTTCGTTCTTGTATCAAAATAACAAATAGGTACTATCAAAGTATGATAGTGGGGTGACTCTGAAGGTTGTTACAAGCTAATTGACTACTATCAACATAACTAGGGTAAGCCATGTGACAAGGAATGGTTGCATCTATGATCTAGAAATTAGTAAAACCAGTGCCAAAACCAAGTTAAAATGACAGATATCTAGAAAAGTAATAGTTACTGAAGATAACCTAGTAGAAGTACAGGAATCAATCAAGGAAAAAAATGCTGTTGAATTTTTTTAGTTTATTATAGTTAGTGGAACAGTTGAAATAGCAGTTAGCAAAGATTTTTTTGTTGACGTTGTTACTTAGCTTAGAAGTGCATCAAAATGTTTTCTTGAAAGTGCTTAACTAGGCTTATATTCCTCAAGACATTTCCATAAATAAGCTAGATCACCTAGTAAATAACATTGTTGCTGACAATTTCATTTCATTTAGTGATGATGAAATCTCACGAGGGAATAACATTTCAATAAAAGCTCTCCGCATTATAACTCACTATAAAAAGACCATATCGCCCAAGTCCTCATTGACAATGGATTAGTTTTGAATGTAATATTGCTGATCATGTTCTTTAACTTGCTAGTTGATGTCACTTAAATAAAGCATAGCCATACAGTCGTTAAGGTATTTAATAGGATAAAAAGAGAAATCAGGAGGGATCACTTTAGATATTGTCCTTTTTCCATTTGAGATCGAATTTCATGTGATAAACATTATCACAGCATACAATTATTTGTTGGGATGACCATAGATTCATTCTGTGAGGGTTATCCCATTATCTCTACACCAAAAAGTTAAATTCATAGTTAATGAAAAGTGATTAGCCTATCTAAGGGAAAAAACATCATAGCCATGACTTCTACTGAAGCCCCTTATGTTAAAGCACATACTAAAATTGAAGAGTGCTCCTTCAGATCCTTTGAAATTATTAATGGCATGTTTGTTACAGAGGGGTCTGTAATCCTAAAACCTAGACTTTTAAAGAGTATCCGTATGGGTCTTAAACTTATATTTGGGAAAAAAGTTCCAACTAGAAATGGACTTGGGAAATGCTTGCAAGGTATTAGTTGATCCATCAATATCATCAGCAAAAAAGACAAGCACAGATTGGGCTTCAAGTTGGAGTAAAGTCAAAAGAAGAAATTTGAAAATAGATCTTGAAAAAAAAGGTTAGCCCAAGCCATTGTTCAACAGTTAAGCCAGAAATCAACCCACTGCCCTTTATTGGATAATTTTTTTTATTATAGAGGGGTTATTAATGCAAAAACTAAAGAAAGAAAAACCAATGAAGTTATTATAATGGTTAATGAAGATTTTGAGAAGTGTCAGGTGGCCACCATTGGAGAAAATAACAAAGAGCCAAATGATGATCATGGGATATATCCTTGTCCTCCTAGATACGTCTTGAAAAATTGGACTTGTGTTGAGAGAACTGTAATGCTTAGGTTAATTTCAAAGTAATCTTGGAAACTCATTTTGTCATCTAAGAATCTTTATGTGTAAACTTGAAATGTCAAATTATCATTTACAGAAATGAAATGCATATAACCTTTTGTCTATGCCCAATTTATTTTCTACCAAAATCTTTTCCTTTTTACATACATTTACACACATCATGTCATACATTTACTTGCTTATTCCTTTTCTTTTTTTACCTTTAAAGATTTCCCACTCAAGAAGAAGTGGATGATCCCAAGCATGATTCAAAGGTTAGTTTTGAACAGGATATCTGCTTGAACGAGGTCAATTTCAAAGAAGATGTTGATGATTATACTTTGTCACTCGATCTGCTAAAAATAATCGAGCGAGAGTATGAACAGATAATGCTACATGAAGAATCCACAGAGATGATAAATTCAGGGGATAATAAGGATGATGGAAAAGAAGTCAAAAGAGGGACTGCCCTTATGCCTATCACTAAGGAAGAATTGATAAGTTTGCTTAGGGAATTTTGAGATGTTTTTGCATGGTCTTAGCAAGACATGCCAGGGTTGGATACGAAAATCGTAGTCCATAAATTGCCTCTGAAACCAAAATGTAAACTGGTTCAGCAAAAGTTAAGAAAAATGAAACTCGAAATGTTTTTAAAAATAAAAGAAAAGGTAAAGAAATAATTTGCTGTTGGATTTCTCGAGGTGGTCAAATATTGTCCTAGTTCTCAAAAGGGATGTTAGAGTCAAAATATGTGTAAACCATCGAGACCTAAATTGAGCAAGTCCGAAAGATAATTTCCCTCTTCCTCATATAAATATTCTAGTTGATAATATCACAAATAGCTGTCTGTTTTCTTTCATAGATGGATTCTCGAGGTATATTTAGATAAAAATGGTGCTAGAAGACATGAAAAAGACCACATTTGTCACAATGTAGGGAACTTTTGTTATAAGGTAATGTCATTTGGACTAAAAAATGCTGGGGCAACTTATTAGAGGGTAATGGTCACCTTATTCCATGATATAATGCACAAAGAGATAGAGGTATCTGTGGATGACATGATTACCAAGACACTTCAGGAGGAGGGGCACATCATGGATTTACAAAAGTTATTTAAAAAATTAAGAAAATATTAATTAAATGAATATGGCAAAATGCAATTTTGGCTCAAGATCGAGCAAATTATTAGGCTTTATTGTGAGTAAAAAAGGGATTGAAGTTGATCTGGATAATATCAAAGCCATATAAGAATTGCCATCCCCATGTATGCAAAAAGAGGTGTGGAGTTTCTTAGAAAGGTTAAATTATATTGCTAGATTCATATCCTAACTCACAGGTAGGTGCGTCTTATATTCTGGCTTTTGTGAAACAAAATCCTTATGGGTGGAATGAAAATGCCATGAAGCATTTGAAACAGTTAAGCATTATCTTTATAATCCACCAGTGTTGGTGCCACCTGTACCAGGATGTTTTCTAATTTTGTATTTGTCAGTATTTGAGAAGTCTATGGGTTGTAGTTAGGATAGCAAGATGAGATAGGAAAAAAAGAGGAAGCGATTTATTACTTTAGCAAGAAATTTCTTGATTATAAGGTAAATTATTCTCAAATAGAAAAGACATGTTGTGCCCTAGTTTGGGCTGCAAAAAGGCTCTAACAATTCATGTTGTATCATACCATATGGCTAATCACCAAAATGGACCTGATCAAGTATTTGTTCGAAGCACCAATTTCATCAAGAAGGATAGCTAGATGGCAAGTCTTGCTTTTGGAATATGATATGGTTTATGTGAGTCAAAAGGTAATCAAAGGGAGTATTATTGCTGAATTCCTTGCAAGTCAGGCACTTCATGATTATTAGCTGTTGAAGTTTGACTTTTTTGATGAGGATTTAATGAATATTTTGGTAGAAGAGAAAGGAGAGTCATTAAACGAATTAAAATGGAAAATGTATTTTGATAGAGCATCAAATGCTTTAGGCTATGGAATCAAGATGATCTTGATATCTCTAGAAGAGGACTATTACCCTTTTATTGCTTGATTAGACTTTGACTGTACGAACAATGTAGTAGATTATGATACAGGTATTTTGGGACTTCGAGTAGTTATGGATAGAAAAGTTCAATTATTAAAAATATATGGAGACTCAGCCTTGGTGATTTATCAATTGAGCAAAGAATAGCGAACTCAGGATTCAATGATGCGACAATATAGAAAGTTGATTCTAGAATTGCTTGAAGAGTTCAACGAGGTGGAATTTATTCATCAAAACCAAGATAAGAATCAAATGGTGGATGCTCTAGCCACCTTGGCTTTGATGTTTAATATCAATAAAGGGCAAAAGGTAACATCAATTGATAAGCATATACGAGTCTCCTGCATACTATTGCATGTCAAAATAAAAGTAGATGGTCTCCCATGGTATCATGACATCAAAAGATATCTTAAGGATAGAGCATACACAGACAATGCCTTTGAAATTGACAAAAGAACTTTGAGGAGGCTGGCAATGAATTTTGTCTTAGATGGAGAGATTCTTTACGAGAAGAGTTATGATCAAATGTTACTAAGATGAGTTGATGCTCACAAAGCATAAAAAATATTGGAAGAAGTGCATAAGGGGATTTACGATATCTATGAGAATAAACACAAAATGATAAGACAAATCGTGAGATTGGGTTATTTCTAGATGACCATGGAGGGTGATTTTATTAAATATGCCTGGATCTATGCTGACAAGATCCATGTACCACTTTTACCATTGCATGTCATAACCATACCATGGCCTTTGTCCATATAAGGCATGGATATTATTAGACCAATTACCCCTATAGCTTCAAACCGTCATCGCTTCATTTTTGTGGCTATTAATTATTTCACCAAATCGGTTAAAGTAGCCTCCTATACAAATATGACAAGGTTAACGGTGATAAAATTTTTTAGGACTAACATCATTTGTCTATTTAGGATACCTGAAAGAATTATAACAGATAACGCCTCCAATTTGAATAAAAATTGATGACAGAAGTGTATACCTAGATTAAAATTTCTCATCACAATTCGATGACATACCGTCCAAAGATGAATGGAGCTGTAAAAATGGTTAATAAGAATATTAAGAGAATTATAAGGAAAATGCTAGAGACCTACAAAGATTGGCATGAGAAGCTCCCCTTTGCTTTTTTAACTTATATAACTTCAGTCCAAACTTCAACTGGGGCAACACCTTACTTGTTAGTCTATGATGTAGAGGCTATCTTACCAACTGAAGTAGAGATCCCTTCACTCTTGATTCTAATGGAAATTTAGTTGTAAAAAGTTGAATTGGTTTGAGATCGTTATGAGCAGCTAAACTTCATGAAAGAAAAAAGGCTAAAAGCTATTCAACATAGGTAGATGTACCAAAAAAGAATGATGAGATCTCATGATAAGAAAATTCATCCTAAGAAATTCCATGAAGGAGAATTGGTGCTAAAAAAATTTTGCCTGAACAAAAAGATCTTCAGGGTAAATGGGCACCCAATTGGGAAAAGCTTTATGTTGTCTAGAAGGCATTTTCAAGAGGAGTATTGGTATTGGCAAAAATGGATGGAGAAATTCTACTAAACCCCATTAATTTAAATAATGTAAAAAAATATTATGCCTAAAAAAAGAAGAGAAAAAGAAAGAAAAATTCAAATGAAAACTTAAAAAGGGCATCTAGTCGAAGGTAGTATAAGGGGGAGACTTTAAGCCAGAAACCCAAAACAATGGCTCAAGCATTTGAAAGGAATGGCTAAAATACAATTTGCTAGAAGACTAGTCTGAAAAAGGCATAGTATAGTCAAAAACATTTTCAAGAGATGGATCTTCATAAAAGTAAACCTTTTGTTCAAGGGAAATCTTTGAAAAGCTAAATGGGAGATTTTGTGTATCTGAATAATATCCAAATCTCTTTTATACTTCACCATCATTTTTAAAATAACCAATTTTGTATCTTCTTTTGTTGTTGTAATAGAAGTATATATTTTCACTAGTACCTTTGTTAAATTATATTTTTGACCCTACTAACATTTTTGCTAAATGATAAATAACATTTTAAGCAAATGAAAATCGATGAAAAGATGACAATTTGATTTCTCTACATTACTTTTAATGAATCAAAACATTGTAGGGATGTTAGTCAATAATCCAAAGTCTTTCAAACATTTTATGAAGAATTAGGGTGGACAAACTACATATTCCTTATCATTATATTCTTCTTCAGTCTATATCAATTTATTTTGTCATATTTTCTAAAAATGCTTTTTGAATATGCTTTCAATCTCTAAGCAAAAATATGGGCCCATTCCATCAAATGAAGAAGAAATACTTGTCATATTTTCTAAAAAGATAAATTCAACTTCAAAATAGGCTAGATTAGACATTGATAAAGGAAATTAAATCATTTATCATATGCATTCCTCATGCATTTTCATTCACATTTAATAATTTACAGATCTTAAGTTGAATATGATATTGAAAAAGCCTTTCGGTACGTCAATTATTTCAAAACTAAAAGGTAAACCTCACATTGATTGAAGCAATCTAATTATGAAGCATTTTTACCTCATTCGACTATATCAATTTTGCCATCATTAAGTCTTTTTACCAAGATTACATCCTAGTCACCCTCGTTTGAATCAATTTTGCCTTGATCAACTTTTAAACCGAGGTTATATCCCAATCACCCTTATTTGACTGTAATAATTCTGCCCTAGTTAACCCTTTAGACCTAGCTTACATCCCTGTCACCCTCGCTTGACTGTATTGGGTTTGCTCTAGTAACTTTTAGACTGAGGTTATATCTTAGTCAACCTTATTTGATTGTATTGGTTTTGCCTTGGTCAACCTTTTAGACCAAGCTTACATCCTAGTCACCCTATTTAACTGTGTTAGTTTTACCCTGGTCAACCATTAGACTGAGGTTACATCTTGGTCACCTTTGTTTGACTATATTGGGTTTGCCCTGGTCAATCCTTTTAATCTAGGTTACATCTTGGCCACCCTTATTTGACTGTATAGATCTGCCCTGGTCAACCTTTTAAACCCAGGTAATATCTAGGTCATCCTTGCTTGACTATATCGATTTTGCCCTGGTCAACCCTTTAGACCTAGGTTACATCCTAGTCACATTCGTCTAACTGTATCAGTTTTGCCCTGGTTAGTCATCTAGATTTAGGATTACACCTCGTCACTTTTGCTTGACTATATCAGTTTTACCTTGGTCAACCCTTCTAGACCTAGGTTATATCTTGGTCACCTTTGTTTGACTATATCAATTTTGCCCTAGTCAACCTTTTAGACTTGGTTCTCATCATAGTCAACTTTCCTATCTTAACCTAACTCTTGTGCTCGATTATTTATTTTTAATGAATACATTTAATGAAGTTTTATTTTGTTTCTTTTATTGTTTATATTTTTATTTTTTGAAAACATTACAACCCAAACGAAATTGTGTCTATTTCATCATTGTCCTATTCTTTATTCTTAGCAACGATCAAAAGAGGGGTGGTTGTAGACACCTAATCTTGTCTGGGTCTTTTTTTAAGTACTCTCAATTATCCGAGACTGGGAATATGGTCATCACTCCGATAAGGGTCGACCTTTGCTAAGGAATTTTCACATTTTTATAACTTATTCCGTCACACATACATGATCGTATTAACATGTGACAAAAAAAATGCCATTTGAAGACCGATCTCGGATAAAAAAATGAATATTAAAAGGAAAATTTTTTTTTAAATATTTTCTTGCCAAATTTGGAAAATCATTCCTATGGATGATATCACGTTTAAATTTCTCATTTTATAATTTTTTTTTGAGATTTTTTCATAAAGCTAAAAAAATTGACTGTCACATATTTTTACAAACACTTGTGTAGTATTTCTACCAATATGCATTCCAAAAAAATAAAAAAAATTCAAGAAAAAATAAGTATTGATATTTTTTACCACAAGGTATCAAATTGTCAATGTTGTTAATTAAGTTTGAATTTTTACAATATCGCGAGTATTATGATTATGAAATTTTCTAGTTAAATTTATTTTGGATTTTAGAATTTCACCTTTTTAGTTTTAATAATTGATATTTTAGATAATATGTTGTATTTGATCCATTTTATATAATTTTCAATGTATACTTTTAAATTTTCTCGATTTTTAAATACGAGCTTTCTTTATCTTTAAAATTTTTGGCAAAATTTTCTCAAGTTTTTAACTCCAAAATTCTTTATTTTTGGCAAATTAAATTTCTTTATTTTATGTAAAAATAAAATTACTCGAGCAAATTCAATTTAGGAGGCTAATTTAGTTACTTGAAATTCAATTTGATTGGAATTAAATTCTTTTCTAACTAATTTAGTTTCTTTCTAATTAATTCCATCAAGTAGGACAAAAATGACGCATGATCATCATGCCACCTAAACTAGCATAATCATGACAATAGGATTGTAGCTTGTAAGAAAAGATGACAAAGGCATGGGATATGACACAACAATCATCATTTTCCAATCTAAAAAGTTAACTAATTAATAAATAAACAAAATTAAAAAAAAAAAAAAAAGCATTGAAAAGGCATGGAATTTCGACCAAGTAGGATTTTCTTCAAGCACTCTTAGTTTAGAAGCCAAAGAAAAAAGGAAAAAAAGAAAGTAAAAAAGAAAAAAATTTAACTTGTTTCAAAAGCTTTCAAGGTAGTTTCTTCTTAAAAATTCATGTTGTTTATTTCGTCTTCTATTTTTATTTATTTCATTTTCATCTTCTTGAATTCTTGATGATAATTTCATGATCCTTACTTATTAAGGTGATTAAGCTTAAGCTATGGCATAATTCATGCTTTAAAAGCTAAGCTTGGAACCATGACCATTCTTTTTTGTTTTTGTTACCTTAGAGTATTTTAAATATTTGTAGCATTCCATTGGTCCTTCAATGGGGTGCTAAACATATTAAAACCTTTCATATTCTTCCAGTTCTCTATTAGGGGTATGAAAGGCAATTTTTGAAAATTTAGAGACTTAACAGCATTTTTGCATGTTAGGTTACTTTAAAATTTAAACTACCTATTTAGTGTATTTTGGTCCAAAAAAAAACATTTTTAGCATTTTAAATCAATTTAGGATCAATATTTAATTTTGAGAAATTTAGGGACCTATTAGCAATTTTTATACTTTCAATCATTTTTTTCATCTAAATTACCCATTTAGAGTAAAAATCATCATTACTTGTCTTTTCATGTCCTTTAGGGTCATTGGGATATTTTCACGTTGAAGGTACACCCTAATGGCATTTTGGTAATTTCTTTAGAATCGAGTCTTAGGTAGTCATCAAGATGCTTTTATGCCAAAGATGTGCATTTAGGATTGGTTCACCTTTTTATGATCGTTTTCGAGTCCTTTAAGGTTACCGAGATACTTTCACGTTGAAGTTACACCCCATGGGTATTTTAACAATTTCCTTAAAATTTGATTCCTAGGTAGTCATTGTTGCAACATGGCCCGAATATGAATCCTGACCAGCCCGACTTAAAATGGCAAATGTATCCATTGTTTCTATATAAATATCTATATATAATTATTTCTTTTTATTTCTAGGGGCCTATTATTTTTTTATTTTTCGTACCTAGAGCCTGAGTTGTCGAGATGAGTCATTCACCTGACTTCTCTGTATAGTCATTGTGAAATGACCATTTTTTTAAGTCACCACAAATCTGTTTTGGCCAGGTGAGATTGAACACCTACTGGAATTTATATTTTAAGGATTACAAAACCCAAAAAAACAAACTCCGAGGTCTGCGCTCATACCAGAGATCGCTTATAAGGGTCCAAGAGTCGATTACAATCACAAGTAAGGATCGAGCTTCTCGTGATGCCCGATAATCGGTACTTTATTAATCATGTGTTAAAATAAATTTAATTTTTACTCGGTTTCAATATTTGATATTTAATTATAATTCTCGTAATATTTTATTAAACAAATTTATTTTTTTAGGAAAGTCAGATTTTATTACATTTAGAAATCACAAATTATATGTACCCTATTGGGGAACCAAGTGGACATGAATTCTCTATCGTATCCTGCTCAAGAACCATGCGAAATATGAAAGGTTTTTTTTTTAAATAAAAAAATCTTGACTTCCTATTTGAAAAGGGTATCTCACTATTAAAATAATCTATAAAATTTCTCAAAAATCCTATATATTAATTTAATTAGGAGACTTTGCCTTATTTATAAAAATAATTTTATTATTGAAAATATGGAATCTATGAACTAGAGATGACTAATATGTACTTTCGACGTGAATGTATCTTAATACACATATAGGATTTGGTTCTAATGCAAAAATATGAAAATACCCCTAAGGTATACCTTCTACATGAAAGTATCCCGGTAAACCCTAAAAGACTCAAAAATGATTGAAAAAAGGTAAACCTATCCTAAATATGCACTTTCGACCTAAAAACATCTTGATAAAAAATTATCAAAATAACCTTTGGGTGTACCTTCAACGTGAAAGTATCTCGATAACCCTAATAGACCATAAAATGACCTTAGAAGGCTAAACCAATGCTAAAGTATTCACCTTTGCATAAAAGCATCCTAGTGAGCAAAATTACCAAAATGCCCCTAAGGTATACCTTTGATGTGAAAGTATCCCAGTAACCCTAATGAACCTTAAAATAACCTTGGAAGGCTAAACCAATCCTAAATATTCACCATTAGCATAAAAACATCTTGATGAGTAAAATTACCAAAATGCTCCTAGGGTATACCTTCGATGTAAAAGTATCCCAGTAACCCTAATGGACATTAAAATGATGAAAAGTACATGAATATAGTCTAAATGGAAAAATTTTAAGTTTGACTTAAAATGGAAAATTTACAATCAAGCCCCTAAATTTTTGAAAATTACATTTCGTATCTTTCAAAAGACCGAACAAATATGAATAGTTTTAAAAAATTTTATATCCCTACGAAAGGCCAAAGAAATAATAGAAATCTTTAAAATTGTTGAAATGTCCATTTTGCCCCCTAAATATTAAAATTTTCCATTTAGTCCCTAAGTGTTATAAAACTTTCATTTTAGTACCTACATAATAAAACAACATACAAATAAAATCATAAAAATCACATGCAAATATATATAAAAAAATACAGCAAAATACCAACCAAGATTTGGCCAAACACCTTGGCCTTTAAAAAATATATGTTTCTAGAATTTACAAAATGACCCTTAACTTTGTAAAATTATATTTCAACCCCTATGTAATAAAATATCACAAAACATCACAACAAGTCACCACATCAGCAAAGAATCAACAAAGAAAACATGGCAAAAATATGTAAAAAGGTTTGGCCAAGCACATTTAGCCATAAAGCATAAATTTTCATATTTTGCAATTTAGTCCCTAAACTTTCTAACATTACAAAATGACCGCTAAAGTGTTAAAAATGCCTAAATCATGTTTATAAATGCATGAATCCGAATTTTTAAGGCCCATAAAGCTCTCGGCCAAGCCAGAAATGGCCTAAAATATTTTCATGAATATTGCAATTTAGTCCCTAAGTTTACAAAATATTACTAAATAACATAAAAACCTTAAAATTAAATGAAAATAAACACAAAATCATTATTGCCAAACCCAAATGCATTTGGCCAAGATGAAAAAGCATGGGATTTATGCATGATTTGATAAAAGAAATCATGAAAATAACATAAATAACCATTATTAAGCTTAAATAAACATAAAATTATAAAATAAATACAAAACAAAATCAATCAAAATACTAATCATCAAAACAACACCAAATAAATAACTCAAAATTAAATATAATCACAACAAAATCAAATTCAGAACAATAAAAATACCATTTCATAAAAAATTTGCTAGAAAAATTCATGAAAAGAAAAATATAAAATCACCATGTTTAGCCTTTCAACATGGATGGAAATCCACGAGCGTTAATATGGTTTTGAATCATATATGAGATGGAAAATGAAGAAAAATGAAGAAAAACAAAAAAAAAAAAAAAAGAATGAAGCTTATATCTTAACAAAGCTTAGAAAACTAAAAATTTCAAGTGGTTTTTTTTCTTTTTTTTTTTTAGCCAACCAAAAAATATTTCTAACAACAAAATCCTCCCTCTATTTATAAGAGGGAGGAATGGCCAAGGGATAAAAAAACCCCTTGGCTAAAAGCTTTTTTTTCTTTTGTTTTTAATTTATTTATTTTATTTTATTTTTATTTTATTCATTAATTTGCATCAAAAGTTAAGATGCATTAATTTGATTTGTAATTAGTGGTCATTCAAAAATATATTGTCATGATTGCATTGATAGCATCACTAATTGGTAACTAGAAGCCAACTAATTTGGTTAGTGAAATGTTGGACATCAACTAGACTAGTTTCCATGAAACCAGTAGAAAACAACCAATAATTAAAATAAAATTAAAATAATGATAACAAAATATAAAATTAAAAAATTAATAATAATAAATAAAATTTGGAAATGAAACAATAAAAAAAACTAATTGCAACTTCAAAACTTATAAAGTTATACGAGAAAAATCCATTCAAATAAAAATTGATATATATAAAAAATTCAAAACTCATCCAATTACTTAAATTTTTCAAAAACTGAATTAATATGAATTAAAAAAATAATATTTGAAACATTTTAAAAATTATAAACTCAAAAAATCTTATGAGAAAAATTTATAGAGTGAAAAACTCGTATTTCAAAAACAATAAAATTATGAAAGAAAATGAAAATAAAATAAAATGAAATGAGTTTTTCAAAATGGATTTAATATGAATTAAATAATAATATTTGAAGAATTTTAAAAATTAAAAACTCAAAAAAGTCCCATCGAAAAAAATTTAAGGAGTAGAAACTCCGTATATTAGAAATAATGGAAATTCTAAAAAAGTGCAAAACTTATAAAATAAAATGAAATTTTTAAAATTGATTTAATATGAATTTAATGAAGATATTTCAAGAATTTTAAAAATTGTAAACTTGGAAAAATCTCCTAAACAAATTTACAAAGTAGAAAACTCTATATATTGAAAACAGGAAAAATTTTGAAAAAAGATACAAAACTTATACAATAAGTTTTGTAAAGCTGATTTAATATGAATTAAACAATAATATTTGACGAATTTTAATAAATATAAACTTAGAAAAATCTTCTCGAAAAAATTCATGGAGTAGAAAACTCTGTATTTTTGAAACGGGAAAAATTCTAAAATTCATAACAATTAAATAATTTTTTTTAAAAAAAAAACTGATTTAATGGTAGTTGAATGTAAATATTTAAAGAATTTTAAAATTCAAAACTCGAGAAAATTACACCAAAATTTTACAAATAATGGAAAGTTTATATTCTAAAACTGAGAAAATTATCAAAAAATACATTAAAATTATATAAAATGAATTAAGTAAAACATATTATTTAAAATATTAATTTATAAAATGGTAAAGATGAAAATCTGAAATTCAAAATAATTTTATCATAAAAAATTTCACGAGTACAATAGTTGCGATACTATGAAAAAAATTCAAAATTAATTACAAAAATGAGTAACTGGACACCTTGTGGTGTAAAATGCCAACACAAAATTTTCGTTGAATATTTCTAATTTTTGGAATGCATATCAGCATAAATACCATACAGGTATCGGTAAAAATATACAAAGTTAATTTCCCAAATTTAACAAAAAATTCTCAAAAGAATTTTTAAAAATGGAAAATTTGACTATGATATCATCCGCAAAAATAGATTTTCAGAACTTGATAAGAAACTATTAAAAAATTAATTTTTTCTTAAATATTCATTTTGTATATCCAAAATTAGAGATCAAAATATGACTTTTTTGTTACGTGAACCTACGACTATTTAACTTATGACTAAAAAGGTCTTAAAAACATCTTGTTCATCTAAAAAAGGTCATTCCCAATGAGGATGGCCATTAAATTCTCGGTCTCGGATATTTAGGATTATTGGAAAAGAGACCCAGACGAAATTAGGTGTCTACAGTCATCAGGATGCTTTTATGCCAAAGATGCACATCTAGGATAGGTTCACCTTTCTATGATCATTTTCAAGTCCTTCAGGGTTATCAGGATACTTTCACATTGAAGGTAAACCCTAAAGGTATTTTGGTAAATTTTTTTGAATCGAGTCCTCGGTAGTCATAGGAATGCTTGTATGCCAAAGATGTACATTTAGGAAGGTTTGCCTTTTTATAATCCTTTTATGTCTTTTTGGGTTACCATGATACTTTCACGTCGAAGGTATAGCCAAACACATTTTTGTAATTTTGCATAAAGACTAAGTTCTATGTGATTACTAGGATACTTTCATGTCAACAGTACACATTAGGAATAAGTTCATCATTTTACATTGTTATATGGTTTTAGGATGTTCTATAAATATTTTTAATGAAAATAAATTTTTTTTACAAGATGTTATAGCATGTTATAGCATTCGGCATGGTTTAACATGGTATACGTCATAGGGTTCACTATATGCATTTGAGTTGGCATCTAAATAGGTATCTGAATTGCTCCTTCGTTTGGTAAGAATAGCTAAGGCACCTTGATCCTAGGCATAGGTACTTTACATCCCAGAAGATGTTGTTATGCATGTGTGAAACGGTACTCATAAGGATGGATAGCTTATTTCATTCTAATAATTTGGAACCTAACGTCACTATGGAGTTTAGTGGGAGTTTAAATGCAAATGCAAGTGCATGGTGTGTGTCAAGGAAACAATCAAACCTTTTGTTTGCCTTCGCATTACCATATTTATTAATCCAATCTATTCAAAAACAAAGCAGTCCCTAATGATCACATGACAAAAATCACAACAAAAAAAATACTATTACATAAAAATGGAAGAAGGTTAGATTTGAATAATGATAAAAAACTGAAGAAACCAAAAACCAAGTAAGACACAGCTAGTTGTAGGCCTAACTCTCTAAATTGTTCCCTAGTGGAGTCATCGAGCAACTGTACTATGCTTCATCATGAAAGGGAGTACGCACGATTTAAAAATATTTATATATGGGAAAATGATAAAAGTATGAAAATGGAAGTGTTATCTTGATTGGGACTCTTTTTTTGTAACTCAGAAGGAGGACCATTGCATGAATTACTCATCTAACTGGTCTTGGATGTCCACCATGAATTGGCCAATAGTAGTAGTATCCATCGATCATTTGGGCAAGGCATGATCAAATGCCTATTGAAAATGATATTCCAAGTTATAAAACTCAAACATCGATTTCAAGGTCTACGAGGTCCAAAGATTTGATAGTTGGGTTAAAGAGTTGGTAACGCACAATAAGGTTTGGACCTCCCCATGATGCCTAAAATTAATACCTTCTAGCCATGTATTACTTTAGTTTTAGTTCCCTCTATTTTGACTTATCATTGTTTAAATATAATCCCTTCTTATGCATGAATTTGAATAAAATAAACTCAGGTTTTAGAAACAAATTTAAACCAAAGAGTAAAGGGAGGGACGATCCGAATGCATCTCGTAATTGCCATCGATTATCTTAAAATAATTGAGTCAACATTTTAAAGAGGTGTTGGGATTTGTTAACTAATCGAGGTATGAAAATTGGGTTTTAATATTGGAAAGTCTGAAGGAAATCTGAAGAGAGAAAATTTGATTTTTTCTTGACAATTTGCGAAAAAATAAGATCGACAGATTTAGATTGACAAAATTTGACTATTTCTTGACAATTTTTCAATAAACAAAATTAGAGTATCCCTATAGATGAGAACTTTGGTAAGTTTCAAAATCTGAATGAAGTTTGTAAATGCAAGGTTAAACTATCCCCTTGAAGAATAAGGTTAGAGTAACCCCAGTAAAGACTTTAATGATTTTGGAAAGACGAGTTTGAAAAACTTAGATTGACAAAGATTCCATAATTTCTTGACAAAATGACATTTTGACAAATTCTTGGCCAGAAGGTGATTTTAGATTAAAAAAGAAATCGACAAAATTTCAAGTTGATAAAAATAAGAGGGCCTATGCCTTGATCCGAGCCTAAGGAAATCAACACATTTTTTTGACTTAACAGGGTTGTTGGGTTCACTTAGAGACATCTGAATGCCTCAGAGTGAAAATTCAAAAAAATTGATTAATTTTGATGAATGCTGAAATAGGTTATAGCATTGCGCTATCCCTATTTCCAATTGTATTTCATACTAATCCTAAGGCTTTAGGAGTCAATGAGATACTATTGAAAATGTGACTCAATAAAGGTTAATATCAAAATATTCCAAAAATCTTAGAAAATCACTTTCTGGGCAAAAATAATTTTTGAAGTTGGGTCTGGTGCGTCCTTGATAGCATATACAGGGGAAAGGGTGTGGCAAAATTTAAGAAATCATTCCCAACTCATTCAATATCATTATATCACAAATGATACCTTTTCAAAAAAGGAATTTCATGAAGTTTCTATGAAAAATGTTCTAAAGATTCAGAAAAATCTTTTAATGGGCCGAAATGCCCTAAACAAAATGTAAATCACTAATTTTTAGGTTTTAGACAGCATTGGTTCAAACAATAATAACTCCATTATCCGAAATGATCCAAGGGAAAAATGAGATACTATTGGAAAGGTAATTCAATGCCTTTCTAGGAAAAAAAATTATAAAATTTGGAAAAAATGGTCTAAGGTTCTAAAATGATTTTTCAAGTCATGACCACAGTGCTCTCAGAGCAAAACTAGGGAGTTTTTCGATTTTCTTGATTTTCTTTGGCCTAAACTCAGGACACAGACATTTAAATGTCCATGGCATAAAGGAATGTGTGACATGGGCTTCATGAGCTCATTTACATAATCCTAGAGTAGTTTATGACAATGAAATAGCCCATTGACCATGTCACAAACACAAAGGCTCTAGGCAAAAAATCAGGACACAAGCCACTTTAGACAATGAAGGAAGCATTTTTATCTTTAAACACAAAACATTTGGCCTCAATAACCCTTGAATCCAAACATAAAACTTGATTTTTCCTAATATTGGAAGACCAATGAATAAAAACCTTTAGCCCAAGTTAATCATCATTTATTGAAGTTAGCATAGCCTTAATTTGAGGGGTTTTTGAAAAAGTGGGACGATCATCAAACAAGCATCTTGACAAGTATGTTATGAGCTAATACGACATTCATAACAATGACAATGAACATAAATAACATGCTTAGACAAATAAAAATGGTATTTTGGCATGTAAATGTTAACAACAATGAAAAAAATGAATAGTAAGATGCATGGAAATGCTAGCTTCAAATAAAGATGCTATCTTGACAAATATATTATGAACTAAATATGACATTCATGATATGAACACAAATAGCATGTTTAGACAAGTAAAAATGGTATCTTTACATCTAAATAATGACAAAAAAGATAATGACTAAATAGATGCATAGATATGTTTGCTAGAATTTTGTTTAAACAAGATATCAATAGTCATGCCATGGGAGATAATATGAATATGTTTAAACAAGAAGAAGTTTGCTAGAATTTTCAAAACATGTTTTTAAGGCAAACCAATCATATAAACATGGTGAAGCATGGCAAAGGAGTAAATATAGCACCATAAATCCTAGGTTACCATAAATAAGGCCATAAAATGCATGAAAGCCCAAGGAATAGGGTCATGGTCACATGGATATGGCTCTCTAAAATGATAAAAGTAACAATAAAAGAAAGAAAATAAGATGAAAAACATATGAAAGTTATACCAAGTAGCTTCAAAATTTGCTTTAGCCTTTGAGTAGAAAACTTGTTAACTTTGATCTTAATTTTTCCTTTCTCTTTGCTATTAATTTGCAAGAAAATGGTGGCCAAAATGAGCTTAAGGGATTTGCTAACAATGAAAAGGAGGTTTGAGATGAAAAATGGGTGGAATAGACATTATGGAATGGTTTTTAATGATGGCTTTAAGGAGCTATGGGAATGAAAGGTTTTTTGAGAGAATAGTGGTTAAGGAGAGTTTTTAAAGAATGTTTGAATATGTTAGAAAGTGTTTAAGATGTGTATGTGTTTGTTTAGCTGAGAATGTTGGCCTTATATGACAATGTGAATAATAAGGACCACATGCAAAAAGCAAGGGCATTTTGGGATTTTGTTGCATGTACCTCATGTATGGACAACTTACTACGCTTAGTTGCCTACTAAATCCATTGGCTAGTTCAGCAAAAATAGTGGGTCAAGGCCATTCTTGGCAACTGAGGAATAGGAAAGTCCAAAGTTACCCTTTAACAAATTGAAATAAATCATCAAAACGTCCCTTTTCATGGCTATTTGGGCCTAAAAAATTGTTAAAACCCAATATTAGTCCAAAGTTAAGGCTTGGTATGAATTTTAATGATTTTTTGTGTCAAAAACATGGTCCAATTTGTGTTTTAATGTCATGGTGTAAGAGGGTGAAAATGGCACTTACTGGGCATATTAGCCTTGAAGTATCAATACTATATGTATTGTAGTGATACTTGGAGCAAATTTTTGCTCTAGGAATGCTACAACATAGCCTGAATACAAATCCTAACCAAGCCTGACTTAAATGGCCTTTGTTCTTATATGTATTGACATATCACTATTTTATATATCTCTTACTTTTATGGGCCATATCATTACTAACATTTTCTCATCTCTAAGTACTGGATGGTTGAGATGAATCACTCATTCAACTTAACCTTAAATAATCATTACAAAATGACTATTTATTTGGAGTCGCCACCAACCTATAGTGAGATTGGTCAGCTATTGGAGTTCATATTTCAAGGATTATGAAACCCTAGAATACCAACTCTGAGGTCTATGATCATACTAGAGATCATATCGAAAGTCAGTTACAATCATAAGTAAGGATTGACCCTCTCGTGATGCCCAAAAATCGATACCTTACTAATTACATGTTAACTTGAATTTTAATTTTTATCTAGTTTCAACATATGGCATTTAATTATAATTCCCAAAATAGTATTTTATGAAACCAATTTATTATTCTGTGTTGGGAAAATCGAGTTGTTGAAATTTTCGAAAATTAAAAGCTCTTACATACCTCATCGAAGGACCAATGAAACATTTAAGTTTTTTATCATTCTCTTTTCTAGCTCATTGGAAAACTAGAGGAATACAAAAGTTTTAAAAATCAAAATATTTTTTACACCCTGTTGGAGGGCCAGAGGAATGTAAAGGGTTTTATTTTTCCTAAACTTATAAAATCCTTGATTTTAACTTTGAAAAGGATATCGTGTTATTGAAATAATCTAAATAACCTCTTTCATATTCTAGGAGAAATTTCCAATATTACTTTAACTTAGAGATTTTGCCGTAATTTTTTAAAAATTTTGATTTATATAAAATAAAAGGAAAAATGCCTTAAGACTCGATTTAGATGAAAAAGTACTAAACTCGACTCAATGGGCCCAAATTAAGTTGAAATGACCAACATGTCCCTTAAAGTGCACTTTCATCATGAAAGCATCCCAATGACTCTAAAGGACTCAGTTTTATGGTAAATTATTAAAATGCCCCTAAGGTATATCTTTGCAATGAAAGTATCTTGATACCTTAAAAGACACGATATTATTATAAAAATTATGAACCTATCCTAAATGCAAACCTTTGGCATAAAACCAACTTGGCAAGTACCTAGGACTCGGTTCTAGGGAAAATTATTAAAATGCCTCTAGAGTATACCTTCAACGTGAAAGTATCTTAGCACCCTAAAAGACACAAAAAGGATCATCCTATCCTAAATGTACACTTTTGGCATAAAATCATTCCAGTGACTACCTAGGACTCGGTTCTAGAAAATATTACTAAAATGCCCTTAAGATGGACCTTCGACATGAAAGTATCTCATTAGCCCTAAAAGACTGAATAAAAGTAAGAATTGATGATTTTTACCCTATATAGGTAGTTAGGATTAAGTCTTTAAATTTTTCAAAATTGTCTTTCATACCCTAACGGAGAACCAAAGGAATACAAAAGGTTTTAATATTTTTTGCACCTCACCAGAAGACTACTGGACTGCTAGAAATATTCTAAAATACTTTAAATGGATAATTTTATGTTAAAGATAACCCTTTTGACCTAAAATGCTAGATTTTCCTAATAGTCCCTAACACTTTTTAAAATTTGCAAATTAGTCATTCCGTAATTAAAAAACAAAATTAAACATCAAACATATAAAAACAAACACAAAAATCATATCCAGAGTACAAGAAAGGTTCGACCACTTTCCTTTAGCCTTAGAACAAATTTTTCAATATTTACACAAGTCCCTAAACTTTTTAAAATTAAAAAAAAAAACTTAAATATCCAAAAAATGTATTTCTACTTGATAAAATACATAAAATACATTCCTAAATGTGTATAAAAGTTTCAGTCATGCATGGGATGCTAGAAATTATTTTTTATTTTTTTAAAAATTAGTCCCTGAACTTTTTAAATTACAAAAAAACCTTAAAATTCCAAAAAATGTATTTCTACTTGATAAAATGCATAAAATACATTCCTAAATGTGTACGAGAGTTTCAATCAAACATGGGATGGCTAGAAATTATTTTTTACAAATTAGTCCCTACTCTTTCTATATTTACCAAATAGCTACGAAAATAAAAAAAATAATCATATACACATGTGCATTAGGTTCAACCAACACCAAGTAATCCACCAAACAAATTTTTTTTCAATTCAATAATCACATATCTAAGCTTCATCAAACACAAATCAACATCATCATATAATAAATCATAAATGTATAAACACATTATCTTAACACCCCAAAAGAAAATACTAAGGAAAATATATGATCATATATATATATATATATGACAAATATAACATCATAACACAAAAACTAACATCGTATCAAGAAAAACATGATTCATGAAAAAAAATAATTTATTAGCAAGAAAAATTAAACAAAACAATTAGATCAAAGAAAATGGTTCATGGCCATCATGCTTAATCTTCCAACATGGATCAAAATCCATGAACTTAAGCATGATTTTGGCTCCCCAACAAAAGAAAAAAATGAATAAAATGAAGAAAAACTAAAGCTTTAGGAGGAAATATACCTTAACAAATCTTTAGAATTTGAAAAAGCTTAGTATTTTTTAGTGTTTTTTATCCCCTTGGCTTAAATTTGTTTTAATTTTTTAATTAATTAATTTTCTATTTGCATTAAGAGTTGAGAATGCATTAAATTGGCAAGCACTTGATAGTCATTCCTAATATTTTGTCATGATTATCTAAATAATATCACCAAATGGGATAATTAGAAACCAACTAAATTGGTTAGGGAAAATATAGAAATCAATTAAACTATTTTCCATGAAACTAGTGGAAAAATCCATAATTAAAGAAATTAAAATGATAATAATAAATATAAAATTAAAATTAATAATCAAAAAAATTGAAATGAAATAATGGAAAAGCCTTGATTGAACATTCAAAACTCTTAAAATTATACGAGAAAAATCTTTATGGAAGAAAATTGATATATAAAAAGTTCAAAGCTCATAAAATAAATTGAATTTTCAAAAACTAATTTAGTATGAACTTAATAAAAATTTTTTCATAATTTTAAAAATTATAAACTCGAAAAAATCTAATCAAAAAATTACAGAGTATAAAACTCCATATTTTAAAAACAAGAAAAATCCACAAAATGGATTGGGATTTTTCGAAACTGATTATATGGTAACTTAATGGGAATATTTAAAGAATTTTAAAGTTCAAAACTTGAGGAAATTCTAGCAAAAGTTTCACAGATTAAGAAAGGCTCATACTTTGGAACCAAGAAAAATTTTCAAAAGTACATTAAAACTTATAAAATAAGTTGAATACAACATATTATCCAAAATATTAATTTAAAAAGAAAAAAGGTAAAGATGAAAATCCAAAGTCTAGAATAAATCTTTTACCGAAAAATTTGCGAGAACTATGAGAAATTCAAAAATAATCGATAGAATTGACAATTGGACACCTTGTAGTATAAAATACTAATATATAATTTTTCTTGAATATTTTTTATTTTTGGGAATGTATATCAGCATAAATACAACACATATGTAGGTAAAAAATATACGACAGTTAACTTTTCGAGTTTTACAAAAGAATCTCAAATTGTATGAAAATGAAAAAATTGATTGTGGCATTTTCTGCGAAAATGATTTTCAAAATCTGACAAGAGAATATTTAAACATTGATTTTTCTCTTGAATATTTGTCTTTTTTATTAAAGATCAATTTTCAAAATAATGCTTTTCTATCACATGCCAATATAGCCATTTATGCATGATAGAATAAGTTACAAAAATGTGTAAACTACCTATGAAATGTTAACCCCTATCAGGGCGACAACTATGTTCCTTGTCTTGGATAATTGGGACTAATGGAAAAAGGGCCTAACTGAAATTAAGTGTTTATAGTTGCCCTTCTTTAGCCATTGCTATGAATCACGAATAGGGCAAAGACCAAATAAACACAATTTCATCTAGGCTATAATGTTTTCAAATAATGAAATAAAACTACATTAAAATATTCATTAAAAATAAATAACCAAGGGCAAAACCTAGGTTAAGGTAGGAAATTGGACTATAATGAAACCTAAGTCTAGAAGATTGACAAGGGCAAAATCGATACAGTAAGGATGACCAAGATATAACCTAAGTTTAAAGGGCTGACTAGGGTAAAACCAATATGTCAAACACGGATGACCAGGATATAACCTAGGTCTAATGGGTTGACTAGGGCTAAATCGGTATAGTTAAACAAGGATGACCAAGATGTAACCTAGGTCTAAAGGGTTGACCGAGGCAAAACAAATACAGTCAAACAAGGATAACTAGAATATAACCAAAGTCTAAAGAATTGACCAAGCTGAAATCGATACTATCAAATGAGGATGACCAAGATGTAACCAAGGTCTAAAAGGTTAACCAAGGTGAAACTGGTACTGTGAAACGAGGATAACTTCGATGTAACCTAGGTCTAAAGGTTTGACCAAGGCAAAACTGGTATAGTGAAAAAAGGATGACCAAGATGTAACCTAGGTCTAAAGGGTTGACCAAGGCAAAACTATTATAGTCAAACAAGGATGACTAGGACGTAACCAAGCTCTAAAAGGTTGACTAGGGCAAAATCGGTACCGTTAAACGAGGATGAAAATGCCTGATATCTAGTTACTTGAAGGAATACAAAACTCATATTTTAGTTCTGAACAGTTAACATACTGAAAAGCTTTCTCCAATAGTATTTTCAATTTTAGATCTACAAATTATTAAATATGAATACAAATGCATTAAGAATGCATATAATGAATTTTCATGATTTAATTTTCTTTATCAATGTCTAATCCAGCCTATTTTGGAATTGAATTCATCTTTTTAGAAAATATGATAGATTTGGTGGAATGGGCCCATATTTTCGCTTAGGGGTTGAAGGCATCTTCAGAAAGTATTAAGGATCTCTTTTCTTTTTGGCAGGAAGAACCAATGCTTGAACTTGAATTTAAAGACATTTTTAAAGATCAATGTAGACAAAATACATTGCTCTCAAAAGGTCAAACTGGGTGACACACTAATATCATCTAAGAGTTAAAAAGAATAACATGATGGGGAATATATGGTTTCCAAAATTTTCATCGACAATTAAAACAAACTGATAATAAGCTAAATGAGAGTAGCATTATAGGGAATATATGGTTTCTAAAATCTTCCATCAATAGCTGAAACAAACTAATAACAGGCTGAAAAAGAAGAGCATGATGAAGAATATGTAGTTTCTAAAAATTTCCTATCAATAGCTGAAACAAATTGATAACAACCTGAAACAGAATAACATGATTGGGAATATATGGATTCTAAAATCTCCTATTAACTGATAACAGGCTAAAGAAGAATAGCATGATGAGGAATATTTATTTGTAAAATTTCCCATCAACAACCAAGATAAACTGATAACAGGCTGAAGAAGAGTAGCATTATGAGGAAAATATGGTTTCTAAAATTTCTTATCGACAGCCAAAACAAATTGATAATAGGAAGGGTAACCCAATAGTTATAGAATTAGATTTTTAATCTTTCTTTCCAAGAAATCATCTAGAAGGACTTGAACTTCCTTTTCATCTAAGTTCTACTTAAGAATGTCATCATCTATCCTAATCCTTCCTAAAATGTTTGAAAGACTTTGGAATATTAACTAAGATCCTTGTAATGTTTTGATCTCATTCCAAAGTAATCCAAAGAAGTCAAATTATCATCTTTTCATTAATTTCCATTCCCTTAAAATGTTAATTATTATTTAGCAAAAATGTTAGAATGGTTAAAAAAGATAGACTAACAAAGGTATGAATGAAAATATGTACTTGTATTACAACAATGAAAGAAGATACAATATTAGCTTTTTATAGAAATAATGGTAAATTACAAAAGAGATTTGGGTGTTACCACGATGAACGAAATTCTCATTTAGTTTTTCAAAGATTTATTTTGAATGGAATGTTTACTTTTACATAGATTCATCCCTTGAAAATGCTTTGAATCATACTATGCCTTTTTCAAACTTAGTCTTCTAGTAAATTTTGCTTTGGCCATCATTTTCAAATGCTTAAGCTACCATTTTAGATTTTTAGCTCAAAGCCTTCCCCTTATACCACCTTTGATTTGACTCTTTTTTAGGGTTTTCATTTATTTTTTAGAATAGATGCCCTTTTGGATTTTCATTTTTTATGGAATCGATGCCCTTTCGAGTTTTTACCCTTTTTTTGGCATAATACTTTTTATATTACCTGAACTGATGAGATTTGGTAGAGTGTCTCTATTCATCTCTGCCAAAGTCAATGCTCCTCCTGAAAATGTCTGTTGGACTACATAGGGCCTTTCCCAATTAGATGCCTATTTGTTTGAAGATCTTTTTGTCCTGATAGAATTTTTCTTAATACCAATTCTTACTCATGAAATTTTTTGGAACAATTTTTTTTATCATGTGCTCTTATCATCTTTTTCTAGTATGTTTGCCCATGTTGAATGGCTTTTAACCTTTTTTTAAATGAAATTTAGCTGTTCATAATGATTTCGAACCTATTCTTCTTCCTCTAACTTGGTTTCCATTAGAACCTAGGGTAAAGGAATATCGACTTTAATTAGTAAGGCAACCTCTATATTATATACTAACAAATTAGGAGTTGCCATAGTTAAAGTTTGAACCAAAGTTTTATACGCCAGGAGAGTGAAGGGAAGCCTCTCATGCCAATCCTTACAGGCCCCTACCATTTTCCTTATGATTCTCTTAATATTTTATAAGCTGATTCCATGGCTCTGTTCATCTTCAGGCAATATGTTATCGAATTATGATTGGAAATTTAAAGCTAGGTACATACCTTTATCACTAGTTTATTATTCAAATTAGAGGCATTATCTGTTATAATTCTTTAGAAGATCCCAAATCAATAAATGATGTTGGTTTTTAAAAATTTTATCACTATTAACCTTGTCACACTAGTACAAGAGGCAACCTTGACCATTTGGTAAAGTAATCTATAGCCACCAAGATGAAGTGGTGATGGTTTGAAGCTATAGGGGTAACTAGTCCAATAACATCCATACCATATATAGAGAATGGCCATTTATAATTTGAAATGGTGAAGGTGGTGTATGGATCTTGTTGACTAAAGTTGGCATTTATGACTATTTCAAGTGATATAATCACTTTCTCTGGTCATCCCAAAGTAGCCCAATCTCATAATTTGGCTCGTCATTCTATATCCATTCATATGGATTCTGGAAATCCCCTTATGTACTTCTTCCAGCATCTTCTGTGCTTCAGGAACATCAACTCATCTTTACAGTATTTGATCATAACTCGTTTGTAATGAATTTCTCCATCTAAAAAAAAAACTCATTGCCAACCACTTTAAGATATCTTTTGATGTCATGATACTATGAGAGGCTATTTGCATCTATTTTGACATGGCAATAATATGCAAAGGACTCGTACACGCTCATCTAAATTGACGTTACCTCTTGCCCCTCATTTACATTGAACATCAAAGCTAAGGTGGCTAGAGCATCCATCATTTGTTTATCATCTCGGGGTAAATGAATAATTCCACTTCTTTGAATTCTTTGAGCAATTCTAGAATCAGCCTTTTATATTGTTTCATCATTAGATCCTGAGTTTTCTATTCTTTGTGCAATTAATAAATCACCAAAGTCAAATCTCCATATACTTTCAATAATTAAGCTTTTCTTTCTAAACCTGCCTAGAGTCCCATAACATGTACTTCATATTCTGCTACATTACAAAGTTTAATCAAGCAATGAAAGGGTGATAGTCCCCTTCCAAAGATATCAAGATCGCCCCGATTCCATAGCCCAAGTAGTTAATACTCCACCAAAATACATCTTCCATTCGACTCCTCCAACGATTGTCCTTTCTCTTTTGTAGAAATATTAATTAAATCCTCATTAGGAAAGTTAAAATTCAATTGTTGATAATTATCGAGTGCTCGGCTTGCTAGGAATTCATCTTTTGATTACCTTTTGACTCACATAAACCATATCATATTCTCATAATAAGACTTGCCATCTTGCTATCTTTCCCAATAAAGTCGATGCCTGGAATAGATTCTGGATCGTGTCTATTTTGGTGATCAACCAAGTGGTATGATACAACAAGTATTATTAAATCCTTTTCACAGTTTGAACTAGGGCAAAACATATCTTTTCTATCTTTGAATAATTCACCTCATAGTCAAAGAACTTTTTTATAAGGTAATAAATCGCTTGCTCCTTCCTTCCTACCTTATCTTGCTATCCCAGCACATAACCTATAGACCTTTCAAATATGGACAAGTACAGAATCAAAGGTCATCCTAGTATAAATGGTACCAATATTGGTGGATTATAGAGATAGTGCTTAACTTTCTCCAATGCTTCCTAGCATTCTTTATTCCATTCACCAAGGTTTGTTTTTGCAAATATCAGAATATCAGATCGTATTTATCGATGAGTTAAGATATGAATCTAGCGATATAATTCAAGCTCCTTAAGAAACTTTGCACCTCTTGTTACGTACATGGGGATGGCAATTCCTATATGGCTTTAATCCTATCTGGATCAACTTTAATCTTTTTTTCACTCAAAATGAAGTCTAATAATTTCCTCAACCTTACACCAAAAGTGCATTTTCCTAGATTCAATTTCAACTGATACTTTCTCAATCTTTTAAACAACTTTCATAAATCCATAATGTGTCTCTCCTCTTAGGGTGACTTGGCAATCATATCGTCTACATATACCTTTATCTCTCCATGCATCATATCGTGGAATAGAATGACTATTGCCCTGTGATAAGTTGGCATAGCATTTTTTAGTTCAAACAACATCACCTTACAATAAAACGTTCCCCATATTATGACAAAAGTAGTTTTTTCCATGTCTTCTGTTGCTATTTATATCTAGCTGTACCTCGAAAAGCCATCCATGAAAGAAAACTGACAATTCTTTATGGTATTATCAACCAAAGTATCTATGGGGAAGATGAAAATTATCTTTTAGATCTCGATAGTCTACACACATTCTGACTTTACCATTTTTTTTTAAAATTAGGATAATATTTGCACCCATTCAGTATTTTGCCACCTCAAGGAATCTAGCCTTGAATTTTTCTTTACTTCTCTTTTTATTTTCAAAAGCATTTCCAATTTCATTTTTCTTAACTTCTGTTAAACCAGTTTGCATTCTAGTTTTAGTGGTAATTTATGGACCATAACTTTCATATCCAATCCTGGCATGTCTTGTTAGGACCATACGAAAACATTTTGATATTCTCAAAGCAAATTTATTAATTCTTTTCTTGTGTTGGTCATGAGAGCAGTCATAATATAGTCCTTATTCTGACTTTTTTCTATCATCTTCATCATCCATTAAATTTATCATCTCTATTGATTCTTCATGGGACATTATTCATTTATTGTCTTGCTTAATTTTTTTTAGTAGAGGGTGGTAAAGTATGATCATCAACATCTTCTTCGAAACTGATCTCGTTCAAGCAAACAGCTCATTCAAGATAGACCTTTAAAACTAGATTAGGATCATCCACTTTTCTTTGAGTAGGAAATTTGTAAAGTAAAAACAAGAAAGTGAAAGGAAAGAAATAAAGAAACAAATATATGACATGATTTGTGTATATGTATGTAAAATAAAATATTGATATAAAAGAAATTAGACATAGGCAAAAAGGTCATTTGCATTTCATTTCGGTAAATGATAATTTAACATTTTACATTTTTACATAAAGATTCTTATATGATAAAATAAGTTTCTAGAATTACTTTGAAATTGGCCTAAACATTATGGTTCTCTCAGTATAAGTCCAACTCCTTATGACATATCCAAAAGACAAGGATGGATCCCACAATCATCATTCAGTTCTTCGCTATATCACTTAACACTTCTTGAAAGCTTCATTAATCACCATAATGACACCTACAGTTTATCTGTCTTCAGCTCTTAGATTAACAACCCTCCATGATAGAAAATTTTATCCAATAAAGGGTAAAAGGCTAATTTTTGGCTTGACTGGTGATCGATGGCTCAGGCTATCTTTTTTTGTAAGATCTACTCTAAAATTTCTTCTTTTAATTCTACTCTGGCTTACAGCCTAATCTGTGTTTATCTTCCTTGCCAATGACATTGATGAATTGACTAATCCTTTGTAAATATTTCTTAGGCCTTCTTCTAGCTTAGACTTTTTTCCTAATTGTATGTTTGAGACCTATGTAGGTGCGCTCTAAAAGTCTAGGCTTTGGGATTATAGACTTATCTGTAACAAAAGTGGCATTAGCAATTTTAAAAGATCTAAAAGAGCATTTTTCAACTTCAGCATTTGCTTTAATATAAGGGGCTTTGGTAGAAGTCATAGCTATGAGTCTTTTTACTCGGATAAGGTAGCCAGCTACTTATCAACTATGAATTTAACTTTTTAGTGTAGAGATAATGGTACAGCCCAGGCAAAATGAATCCATGGTCATCCCAACAAATAGTTGTATGCTGCGACAATGTCCATTACATGAAACTCAATCTTAAATGGGCACAAGCCAATATTTAAAGTGATTCAAATAGTCCTCTTTATTTCTCTCTTTGTTACATTAAATGCCTTAACAACTATATGGCTATGCTTGATCTGGCTGACATCAACTAGCAAGTGAGACAATGTGATTAACGACATTACTTTCAAAGCTAATCCATTGTTAATGAGGACCTTGGGCTTTATGGTCCTTTTATAGTGAGTTATGATGTGGAGAGCTTTTGTTAAAGTGTTACCCTTTGGCGGGATTTCATCATCAATGCATGAAATGAAATTATTAACAACAATGTTATTTACCAGGCAATCTAGTTTATTTGTGGAGAGGTCTTGAAGAACATATGCCTAGTTGAGCACTTTTAACAAAGCATTTTGATGTGCTTCTAAATTGAGCAACAAGACTAATAGAGAAATATTTACCAATTGCTATTTCAACTATTCTACTATGCCATACTCATTGTGTTTAATATACTTGAGGAATTTAACCTTTTTTCCTTTATTTGATTCATATATTTCTGCTAGGATAACTTCAGTAACTATTGCTGTTCTAGATATTTGTCCTTTTGATTTCGTTTTGGCTTCAATTTCATTATTTTTTGGACTGTAGATGTGACTTACTTCTAATAATGTTGATAGCAACTAATTAGCTCATAACAACCTTTATAGTTGTCACCCTGCCATCATATTTCCATGTAACTATTTGTTATTCTGGTATAGAAATATTGTTGGTGATCTGATAATGAGTCTGGGAGTAACTTCGGCCTTAGGAGGTGTGGCTTTTTGGCTGGTTGCGATGAATGATAAGAGGGCAACTGACGCCATAGATTACCTGCGATGATCTTTCACTGGCCATGTTAATTGATTTTTTCCCTCTAGTTTGGCTTCTTCAAAGAAACTAATTTAACCCTTATCCATTATTCTTTGGATCATGGCTAAAATTTCTGGACAACTTTGCAATGTATATCCTAATGTCTTATAAAATTTGCAAGAGTTAACACCAAAATCAGATCGGCTATTAATGCTTCCATGATTCTAACCAAGGATCTTGCCTTTAGTCAGGATTACCTATACTTTCTCCATTAGAGTTCTAACTTCTTAGACCTTTGACTTCCCTTATTATTCTTTTTTGGCAATCGGAGCATTAATTCCAAGTGCAGGATGATCAAGTTAGGGATTTGCTATCACATTAGATGGCAGGGCATTATCGAATCAAAAGGCATCTCTCTCAAGAAGACTTTATACTTTTTGCCTGAAAGTCATACAATTTTCGATCGATACTACATGATACTCATAATGCAGATTTGGATGATACTAACGAGGGTTATTATGCTCATTCGGTTTTGAAAAAAAATTAAAGCAACCAACCATGCCTTAGAAAGCTTATCAAACATTTTCTTATAAAAGTGAGTAAGAGGATCATAGTATGGTCTAGGTAGGTTGGCTTTTTAGGCTGATGGACTGACAATGGGTCTTAGTTGGTTTTATAGAGAAGGGTTTGGAATTATAATCTAGGTGATGTTGGAGTAGGAGCTCGGGTAAGTTAAAAAAGTAGGTATTTTGGGTTTACTATCTTTGGTTTTAGTAACAGGGATGAGGTCCTTAATAGTAGGACTAACTAGCATAGTTAACAGATAAAGCCCTTTCTATCTTCTTTTCTGGCCTTGGCTTTTTTCTTATAAAGGACTCCCCGGTCACAATTTTTTAGCCTTTATAGATATTTTAATTATCTCTCTAGAAATAACAAGATCAATAAAATTCTTGATCGCATTCCCTACTAACTTGTCATAGTATGAGGCATAAGGTGTTTACGAATAGCATCATGTTCTCTTTCTTAGTCGACAAAGGCTAAACATGAGAGGCCATATCTCTTCATCTTTATGCATACTCCTTGAAAGATTTTGTGGATTTTTTCTCCATATTTTAGAGAGTCAGTCTATATGGAACCTATTTAGCCATGTGTTTAAATTATTGAAGAAATGCAGTGGCCAAGTCAATCCAGCATTAAATTTGAGTGTGGTTAAAATCATTGTACCATTTCAGTGCAGATCCAAGCAAGCTCTCTTGAAAATAGTCAATCAAAAGCTTTCATTATGGGCCTAGCCAGCCCTCTTCCTGATGAACATTTTGATGTTTGCTTAAAGGGAAGTGTTGCTCTTGTACTTTTTAAACTTCGGTATTTTAAGTTTTATGGAGGACTAAACTTGGTACTAGATTAAGGTCCTTGACATCTGTGCTGCTACACAGTTTGACCTCTTCAATGGCTTTTAGCCCTCTCTTAAAGAGCTATAACTTTTTTTTTCAATCTCTGGTTTAACCTACTCTTTATCATTTTGTTTATATTTTTCCTTTTCATCAATACTGAGGCCTGTAGATTCTTTTTGAGCGACTGCATTTCTTGCGCCCACCCTTTGCAAAAGGGCGTTAGGGTTAATAATGATGATAGGTGGTGGATTAGCTATAGGTACATTTTATTGCACCATTTTAGGTATTAGTTGACTATGCATTTTGAGCATTTATTGTTTGTTCCTCAACTAGTACCCCCCAAATCCCTCAGGAGGAGTATTAATATTTTTCTCTAGCTATTAGCAAACTGGCTCCCTTGCCATTAAAAACTGCTTGGCTTTTCAGCATGGCCTTTTGGGCCTGTCAAATGACTTTCTTCTAATCTTTCAAATCTTGCCAAGTGGTCCTAAACCATTGTTCTTGTTCTAAATCTAGTATAGCACCGATAAGTGGGTAGTGGTTGAGTTAATCTTTCTAGGTTTACAATGTTGGAACCTTAATAGAACTCCAAATTTCTTTAAGTTAATTAATTTTTATTTATGAACTAATAAAATTAATAATCATATATGTATGTACATACTTGTATATGTATAGGTGTATGTATGCATGATATGAGTATATGAACACATTTGTAGGGATGCTTACTTTAATAAAACATTCCAAACTTATAAATTTTCCATTAACTTTGTGACAAACTACATATTCACATGGTTGATCATGTAGAGATTACATCCAAGGAAAGTCCTAACTTGATCATATGGCTTTTGAGTTTTATCTAAAAATTAAAGTATAGTATCTCATATTCTCCTACGGGGTTAATCTGTATCTGTAAGACTTTAATCCTCTCCACCAATTTCCTTTCTTGGATTATGACTATATGGATCAGTTTTGTAAAATGATCTATGTACATCTATCAGCCAAAAGAATTAGCTGCCCACCTTCTACCATCATCTTCAATCTACCATATTTTATTAATCTCGTATGCCTCCAGATCGTGGTAGGCTTGTACCAAGGCATAAATGTCATCTATTCTGCTTCATAGTTCTAGTCCCATCTCCATAATAGTTATCGTAAGGCCTTGTCTTCTTTTAAATAGTCGAGATCCCCTTCCATGCTCTCAATCTAAGGTAACTTGAAGTTGTTTATTATTCTCAATAGACTTCCTTAACTGAAGACATATATCAATATGCTCTTTTCTTTCTTTGTCAAAAATAGCTTGCTCTACTTCTTTTTCTTAAAGCTTTTGCCTTTAATACTCCTAATTCTTCACTAAACTTATGCATTTCCTCCCTTATTCCCTTAGCAATGCTACTAGAACTCTTGGATATCCTGGCAAGTTTTATCTTTTTATTTTGTTCAATCCAATCATTCTTCATCAAATTGTATTTTTCTTCCATTCTTTCAACTGCTTTTCATTTTGCTTCCATCTTCATTCATAAATAGTTCACTTTCTCTTGAAGCTGATGATTTTTGTCACATATTCTTTTTCATTCCCTAGCAGCTTCCTCCTTAATCAAATCAATTTTGAATGGCATGACAAGCTCTGGTTGGATAAATACTCAAGCAATGGTCTATCTAAGCAAGGAATGATTATGTTTAGCCTTGGACTCTCTTCCAAGCATCATACTTTAGACTGCTCATATCCGTGTATGCTCATAACCTCAACTCATGCCTTTCCCTCTAATGTAAAGTGGCTATCTGAAGTGACTTTCTATAATCTTCACCTTGATATTCCAAGTCCACATTGGTTAAATTTGAAGTCACGAGGATAAACTGTTGTGACCCATGTTGTCTCTGAACCAATAATGATGCATAACCCATATTGCCCTATATACCAAGTAAAGGCACATAAAGCAAATTACCATACCGATAAACAAAGCATTTTGGTGAAAACCAAAGTGCCCTGCAGGTTATATCATTAGAAGCCAAATTCTTGACCATTTCAACCTAGTGTTTCTTGGTTCCAAACTTAGGCCATTCTTTTTTTATGAATTCCTAAATAGGGATAGAATGCGAGAAGTGGGGTTTAATTTCTCTACTTTATCACCTTAAAAATGACTTTAGGCTAAGATATACAATAACAGAGCACTTCCAAAGAATCTCCCATAACCCTTCATTCGGCATGCAATGAGTGCTAGAATCATCTTAGCTAGAATTGCTAGAGCCAACTGGATGTTCCTCTTTAACCAATCAAATAAATTCACTTCTACCGCCTCTATATGCCCTAACACTCTAAGGAAAAAAGCCATCCTGTGTATAGCAAGAACAAATGTGTTCAGAGCTTTTTCAGTGTCGTATTACACTCAGATATATTATTATAAAAACTACCATGAAATGACACTAGTGTTCCTATTTTACTCTACATAGTCGACATTGAAATCCATATCCAAAATTTGACTCAAATTTTTGCAAAAGTTAGTTAGATTATGCTCATTGCAGTAGATGGGCCTTTTCTCTAAAGTCCTAAGCTCAAGGAGAGCTAAAATCTCTTCCACAATTAGAGTCATGTCATGTTGATCGAATGAAAAGCATCAAAGTGACAGATCATAGAACTCAATCATGACCTTGATTAAATGTTCATCCATATGTATTTTAAGCAAGAGAGCAATCTATCCATACATTTATACAAAGTAAGTTTGCTTTGCATTTCCCCAATGATCCATATTTCGGCTAGCTCTTTCAAATTATTCTGATGGAGGCTAAATGTGTGATCTTTGGCAACTCTGGCACAAAACCCCTTGGTATATAGTCCCTATTTTTTTTAATTGAATTCTGACTCAAAACATACCTCTTCAAATTCCTCAAAAATAATCATTGCATGCACCAGTTTGGCCATAAAGTTGATGAAAATTGATCTAAGTCAAAATTCTTTTTTTTAAAGCAAGTGTTCCTGTATGCATATGAGGAAAGAAGAATGCACCAAAAAGAAAAAAAGGAAACGAGTTAGTATCCTTAAAAGATATTAAATTCAAATAAAGCTTCAAAATAATGAAAATCATAAATTATTCAAATAATGCATCAAAATTAACCAAATAAATACATTTCAGAGCAATGAAGATGACTAATTATTCAAATAAAGTATTACCATTATCCAAAAAAATAAAAGTATGAAAATAAAAAGAAAGTGATAGCTTTATCCTATAATGTGCCCCTAATTTTGGTAAAACCTAAAATCGAGCATGGTTTTGACTGGAAGGTTATTATGGTTCACTATATGAGGTTTAAGTCAACCTCTAATTAGGTTCTCAAATTCCTCGAGCCTGAAAAGGACTAATGAGGTACCTTATCCTTATCCATCATGGATTTATGTCTAAATAGGTTTAATTCAAGTGGGTGTATATTCCATGCTTGTAACCAGGTTAACACCTTAGGCAGGCATAACAATCTAAACCTGGTAGGCTTTTCACTGGCCCAGATAGAGGCTAACACCTCAGAACGCAAAGCTATTTCACCTTCTCCTAAAATATTGGGTACCTATGCCCCCTCCATATCTAGTGGAGGAGAAACTACTACACATGTGCATAATGCGTGCGAAGGGACAAATATACCTTTTATGACACAACATTAAAAATAAAACCCATTATCCTAATCCCCAAAAGACAAAAAAAAACAAAAGGATCAATGTAAAATAAATATTAATATAATCAAAAGAAAAATTTTTTTCCTAAAAAAAGGAATTTAAAATTGAATACTAATTGAAACTGAATTAATTAAAATTTAGTTAGCATGTAACTAATTTTAGGCTTGACTTTCTAAACCATTCCAGGTGGAGTCGCCAAGCTATCGCAACATGGCTTGAATACGAATCATGACCAAGCCTAACTTAAATGGACGTCATTCTTATATTTATTGATATATCACTATTTTATATTTTCTTACTTTTATGGGCAATATCGTTATTAACATTTTCTCATCTTTGGGGATTGGGAGGTCGAGGTGAATCGCTCATTCGACTTAAGCCTAACAGTCATTACAAAACGACTATTTATTTGGAGTCACCGCCAATCTGTTTGGGCTAGGTGAGATTGATCACATACCAAGTTGGTACTTCAAAGACTACGAAACCATAGAATACCAACTTTGACATCCATGATCATACCAGAGATTATATAGAAAGGTTTGGGAGTTGATTACAATCACAACTAAGGATTAACCCTCTCATGATGCCCAAAAATTAGTACCTTATTAATTACATGTTAACTTGAATTTTAATTTTTATCCAGTTTCAACATATGGCATTTAAATGTAATTCCCAAAATAATATTTTATGAAACCATTTATTATTCCATGTAAAAAAAATCAGGTTTTCGAAATTTTTGAACCAATGAAACATGACAGTTTTTTATCATTCTCTTTTGCACCTGAATGGAAAAACCAGAGGAACACAAAAGGTTTTAAAAAACAAAATATCTTTCGCACTCTACTTAAAGGCTGGAGGAATGCGAAACATTTTATTTCTCTAGAATTTGTAAAAATTCCAAATTTTTACTTTGAAAAGGATATCTCATTATTAAAATAATCTTAGAAACCATCTTATATTATAGGAGGAATTTCATGAATTACTTTAACTTGAAGACATTACCTTAAATTTTCAAAAATTTATGTTTATATAAAATTAAAAGAAAATGCCCTAAAACTCAATTTAGATGAAAAGGTACTAGACTCGACTCAAAGGTCCTAAATCAAATTGAAATGATCGAAATGTACCTTAAAGTGCACTTTCATCATGAAAGCATCCCAATAACTCTAAAAGATGCAGTTTTATAGTAAATTACTAAAATTCTCCTGAGGTATACCTTTGGCATGAAAATATCTCAGTACCCTAAAGGACACGATATCATTATAAAAATAATGAACCTATACTAAGTGGACACCTTTGGCATAAAAGCATCATAGCGACTGCTTAAGACTCAGCTCTAGGGATAGTTACTAAAACGCCCTCTGAGTATACCTTCAACGTGAAAGTATCCCAGTACCTTAAAGGACACGAAAAGTATCATCAAAAAGTGAACATATCCTCAATGTGCACTTTTGGAATAAAAGCACCCCAGTTACTATGTAGGACTCAATTTTGGAAAAAATTACTAAATTACCCCTAGGATATACTTTGCATATAAAAGTATTCTAGTAACCCTAAAACTCGATAAAAGTAAGAAATAATGATTTTTAACCTAAATGGGTAGTTTGGACATCAAAGGTGACCTCAAATGCAAAAAATGCAATTAATGAACTGCATTTCATACCTTAACGGAGAACTAAAAGAATACAAAAAGTTTTAATATTTTCTACACCTTATCGAAAGACCACTGGAATGGCAAAAATATTCTAAAATAGTCTAAATAGATGATTTTATGTTAGAGATGACCATTTTGACATAAAATGCTAGATTTTCCTAATAGTCCTTAAACTTTTCTAAGTTTGCAAATTGGTCCCTACATAATTAAACTACAAAATTAAACATCAAATATAATAAAAGAAACACAAAAATCATATTCAAAGGTTACAAGGTAGGTTCTACCACTTTCCTTTGGCCTTAGAACAAATTTTGCAATATTTACACAAAAGTCCCTAAAATTTTTAAAATTACAAAAAGACCTAAAAATCCAAACAATGTATTTCTACTTGATAAAATGTATAAAATACATTCCTAAATGTGTATGAGAGCTTCAACCAATTATGGGATGGCTAGAAATTTTTTTATTTTTATTTTTACAAATTAGTAGCTAAATTTTTTATATTTAACAAATAGCCATAATACATAAGTGCATTAGGTTCTGCCAACACTAAGTAATCCACCAAACAAAATTTTTTAATTCAATAGTCACATATCCAAGCTTCATCAAACATGAATCAAAATCATCATATAATAAATCATAAAATAAACATATAAACATATTATCTTAACATATCAATAAGAAAATACTAAGGAACATAGCATACATATGATCATATATATGACAAATATAACATCATAACATGAAAACCAACATCATATCAACAAAAACATGATTCATGAAAAAAAATTATTAGCAAAAAAAATTGAACAAAACAATTAAATCAAAGAAAATGGTTTATAGCAATCATGCTTAGTGTTTAAACGTAGATGTCGACATTCCATGTGCTTGACCTTTACGAACTTTGGACAATCCGAAGGGCTAAAATGCACTCGACTTAAAAATATGATGATGTTTGACATGAAAGAGTAAAAGACCGTCGGACAAGTCACTGATCTGACTAGTCTTGGATGGCCACCATGAAGTGGCCATAAACTTGGAGTCGCCACCAATCATTTTAAGTTAGGCATGACC
>JBBYHL010116164.1:0-33331 GCA_038381835.1 Adansonia madagascariensis | reverse complement strand
TTGATGTTAAAATCTATTTTAAATGATGATGATGGTGATGATGAGATGTTGTTAGCCTCCATTTCTAGTTCTAGCTAGGCTACGGTAAGCCAAAAATGGTTCCACTCCTTAGAAAAATTTGGTCATTTGGGTTAGTTTTTAAAAAGGGGCAGACTTGGGCCAAAGGTTTGCTTTCAACGCAAGGGAGTTGATAGCATATCGAGTCTATATATTTATAACCAGATTCTTGAAAATAATTCTTAAAAAGGAGTCACACGTATTTCTTTCCCTTTTAAGATTTATAGCCTATTGATAGAATAAATTGAACGCAAATCCAAATCCTGTGCCCCACTAGTCGATTCCAATGTTTTAGACTAAATTACTTGTATTGTTCTAATATGACCCACAAAAAGCAACCATCATATCCATGTTGGGGCAATGAAGCAGCAAGAACAACCGCCGCCGCGGCAGCCTTTATGAAACTATTTATAAACGAGTTAGATCATTTAAACTAATTATAACTATAGCGATTATAATAAATAATTATTAATAAGAAAATATATGTGTATATATATATAGTTTTTGTGATATGACAATGGATAATTAAAAATTGAATAATAAATACTGTCTGATTCATTTTTTTAAAATTGTATAAATTATAAATTTAGATATTAGATACAATTTTGCAATAGTTTTAAAGCGGATCAAATATGAATTATTGAATATCCATTATTTAAATTTTTTTAGTATTTTTATTGGTAATGTATTTACAATTTCGTTGAAGGTTTCATAGGTGGTAGCACTCGTTGTTGTTGACGATTGATTAGCTGTTGCCTGCTACCAATCTTAGAAGAAATGGCGGTGATTCTCCCGTCGTTTAAGAAAATGACTTGATAATATGAATATGATATATATAAAATTTAAAAAAATAATAAAAGATGACATAAATAATTTTTTAAAATTTATATAATATGAATTATAAATAAATTAAAATTAATATAAATAAAAAAATTTTAAATTAAATTATAATATTATAAAATATACGAATATAAGTTAAGATTACGAAGTTATGCGAAAATTTCTGTAGGAAACATTGCTTTTGGTGTTGGGTTTAAAAATTTAAAAAAATTAAAAAGAGAGAGAGAGAGAGAGAGAGAGAGAGAGTTGATAACTCATGCATTGCTTTACTTCTTTAAAAAATATCATTTGAGAGGGTGATTTGGGAATAGAAAAGTTCCAGTAATCCGTGGAATCACAATCACGTAATGAATTCATTATTCAATAACAAGTTAACAACAACAAGAAGAAGAATGATAGTAAAAGGCCCCACATTAATTTTAAGAATCGTATTGATAGAATTCAACAGGTCCATTCTTCATCAGCGGTACACTTTGTGAACAACAGACTCGACCATGGATGCTTCCCGTAACAAAAGGTTTTGTGCGACGGACCGGGGATGGTCACCTTTAACTCGTGGAGAGTGGGGGACGCATGCGCAGGTGCAAATACCTAAGTTTGTACTTAAAAAGGCTTTTTTCTTTTTTCAAAAACAGAGGGTATTTTTGTTCTTATCATTGAAAATACAGTATTTCTTGTGCTATAAGCACTTTATTTTCTTTCTTTCTTTCTTTCTTTCTTTCCGTCCATCTTCTCTTTCTCTTAGTTGCTTTTAGTTTGTCCGCTGAATCCCTTAGCAAAGAATACGAATGAATTTGCATTAACTGCAATCAAAACTAATTATTAGAAGAGGCCTATATAAATATAAATATATATAAAAATAAATATTTATATATCTATTATTTAAACAAGAATTAAACCCCCCCGCTTCACTGGGGGGTTTTCAATTTTTTTATATTTTGATTAATTTTTAATGAAAATTAATTTTAAATTAAATTTATTAAATAATAATTAATTATTTAAAATTTGCATTAGGAATCAGATACGAATTTAAAATCGACTTGTGAGTCTAGAACAATTATTTTAAATACATCATTTAAATATAAATTTTTAAAAAACACTTTTTAGATGATCAAGTACGTATCTTAAACTGACTTGCAAATTAATGTATTGATTAATCCCTTTAAATAAATTCTTTAAAATAAAAATAGTTCAAATCGAGTAGGTTTGATAAAGGTTCTAAATTGATCCGGACTAACCTTTTAAATATATCATTTAAAAATAAAATAAAAATAATTAATAAAATAATTTTTTACTTTTTTTCGAAGTGGGTCAAATATGAATTCTAGATTAATCTGCAAGTCAACTTACAGATTGACCCCTTTAAGTATATAATTTAAAAATTAAACAAAAATATCTTAAAAAATAAATTTTAAAATTATTTTGTGCTTGTTAAATACGTATCTAGCATCAACCCATGAGTCACGTATAAAAGCAACATCATAGAATATATCATTTAAAAATAAAAACCTTAAATATAAAAAATTAAAAATAATTAATAAAATATATTTTTCTAGAGTGAATTTACCACGAAATCTAAATCAACCTGTAAAGAGTAGATTAAGTATGAATTTAAAATAAATCATGAATTACTGTCTGAATTAACCACTTTAAATACATAGTTTTAAAAAATATCTAAAAACCCTGAAAAATAATTAATAATTTTTTTGAGCAGAACGAGTATAAATATCAAATCAAGTACTTCTTGTGCTATAAGCACTTTGTTTTCTTTCTTTTAGTTGCTTTTAGTTTGTCCACTCAATCCCTTGGGAAAGAATACGAATGAATTTACTCTAAGCAATCAAAACTAATTATTTGAGGCATATATATATATATATATATATATATATATCTATTATTTAAATTCAAGTAAGATATTCCCTCTTCAACTGATAACGTCAAAAGGTAATATTTTTTCAATTGCGCAGGTTAATGTAACTAAGAAAAGAGACTTGGGGTTTTTTATTGGAGGAGATGAGACCGACTTTAATAAAATCGAAGTGATACGGCAATTTAAACACCATTAAGACCTCACCATCTATGTTTTTCTCTTGTTTTGTTGGTGGCTGAAAGTTGAAAATCCAACTTAATTGGAATCAAGGGTAATTAAAAAATAGCACTTCCATTTTCTTTTTAGTTTTTAGTTATTTAAAATGCTTTATTTTCTTTAAAATAAAAATATAATCAAACACCAATGGAGAATACGGTTTTCACCATCCATGCATGCAAGAGCGTGATGGTCGTGAAATGAAAGATGGTGAAATCGTAGCCATTTGATTTGGGAAAGTGGAGATTAAATGTATCAAGGTGGATTGAGTGTCGACGAGGATAAGTTTTTAGCCTCATTAATGGAGTTGTTTACTGTTTATGGCCTGGATAAGTTGGCTCAATAATGGCGGTGCCCCGTTAATAAATGAGTGGCTCTTGAAAGTTCATTTTATTATTATTTTATATTAAAAATTTTAAAAAGTTATATTAATATTTATAATTAAATTTAAATAAAAATAAAATTTTATTTTAAGTGAATAAAATCAACTTTGACATTGAGCTCAAGTTGAGTGTTTCCAAGATGGTAACACTCATTCTCATTGTTGATGATGATAACCAGCTGTTTAATGCCTCCATTTTAGTTCAAGTTAGCACAATTCTTTCTTTCTAATGAAAGGAACATCCGTGGGTTCACATTTACAGAAACCTATGGTGGAGGAATCGGAAGAATTGACTAGGTGTACTTGCATAATGCATATGTTTGAAAAGGGTAATATTGAGAATGCTCTGACCTTTTAGTGCAAGTGATCACAAATCCTTTCTTTCTAATTATGAAAAGGAAGTTCCAAGTCGTTGCATATGTTTTTAAAATAGGAATATTGATAATATATATATATATATATATATATGTATGTATATTTTTCATTATATTGTGACTTGTTATTTCTTTACAAGTTGTTAATGAATAAAATTCAAAATATGAAATTTATAAATATATTTATAAATTCTAAATGTTTAATTAATTAGATAAAAAATTAAAATGTTTCTTTGAACTTTCTTCATTCTTTGAATATTTCGTGATGGAATGGGAAAAACCTCTTTCTTTTTCTAAAAGATCAGTTGTTCAACTTTTTTTTTACCCAATTGCATAACAATTGATGCCCTCCAAACCAGACAAAAAGCTACACTTAATATTTGCCACTTGGAGTTGGGAGTCATCGATAAGCAAAAGCTCAACTTACCACTTAACCCAATTCTTTTTGCTAGTTTCTTATAAAGAAAAAACATGAAACAAAAGCCTGGTGGGGCAATCACCGTAACCCAGTCAACGACTTGTATAGTTGTAAGTTGGAACCGTTGAGCTTTAGTGTGAGACTGGGGCCCTACTTTTACTGCCCTCCAACGAATTGTACACTCATGATGCCGTAAACGAAACTTTTACCGCCATTCAAAATGAAGCACTAAGATGTATATTTCATAGTAGTCTTATAATAGTCTCTTAACACAATACAGTTCAAAGTCTATATAAAATAAACTTAATTAATCCCTATAAAACCAATCATATGTAATAAAAACTTCATGAATCATGATATATCAACATATAAACACCCCCAAAACAGTAAAATATGAAGTTCCAATCCTTGAATCTCACCGTACAGGAACAATTACAGTAAAAAAACATCAGGATTGTCTTATTACGAGAATGTCGTTATTCAGCCGTAAGACTTTGTGCAAACAGATCGACCGTATCATGCTTGTTGTAACAATAAACTGGCATCGGGGAAATGAAAGCACCACGTACTAATCAGTGATTAATCGGTTTCCGCTCGTAACAATTTCAGAGGGATAAAAAAACCCAACCTTTCTCTCTCTTCCTCTTACCCCTCCTTTCATGTCCGAAAAGAATTTAAATAACAAGTACAACACAATATTATGATTTTTATTTTATAATTTAAACTTGATATTTACCATATTCATTACAAACAATTATTGTTATATTTATTATATTCGTAACTGCAATAAATATGATACAAAATATAAGGAAAGGTTAATTGGCTGCTGAAAAGTTTGCAAGCCTATTTGCTTACATAACAAGATTTAGGGTTGCTCTAGTTCAATGCCTAAGCTGTCTGAAAGCCTAAGTGAAGAAAATGTTAACTTATGGACTACTGGAGAAGATAAAAAAAACTGTTTAATAACATAACAAGATTTGGGGTTGAGGGGAATGACTTTGGACTTTTGAACAAGATGAAAAAGCTGTTTAATAACATATATAACAAGATTTCAGGTTGCAAGGAAAGTTTCATGGACTTTTGATCACAAGACGAAGATTACCTATTTAATTGCAAAACACGATTTTCGGGTTAATGGAGTTACATTGTAAGCTGTCTGAACTCTGAAGCCAAAGAGAAGGAAAGGTTTAGGGATATTCCTGAAGAATAAGTAAACTTGTTTAATTACGTAACAATAGATTTAGGGTTGCTGGAGTTCAGTGCCTCAACTGTCTGAAGCAAAAATGAAAGCAAAGGTTTCTGTGGAGTCCTGAAGAAGATGAAAGACCTGCTTAATAACAAAACAAGATTTGGGGTACTTGCAAAAGTTACGGATATATAGTTATATATGGAACGGACTCCTTAAAAAGGACAAAAACCTGTTTAACTAAATAACACAAGGTTTGGGACTATGGGGAAAAGGGCGGCTGAAATACGTGACCCTTCTCGTTGTCTCATCTCAAGCAAAATTAAAATTAAAAAAAAAAAAAAGTCTGAATGGTTACCTGAAGAAGATGAGACGGATATCACTCTCCAGCAGCAGCAGCAGCAAGCTCAACATCAGCTTGGAAATTGAGTTCAGCATCATTTCTTCGGCATCTCATACATTTATATATGGTTCTAGCTATAATTAAGACAGACATGGCAAGCAGAACCAAAGCCAGAGTTGCCCCTTTACCCTTTATCTTGAATGTTTCCGAGACGGTAACACTCATTGCTGTTGTTGATGAGCTGCCGTTTGCCACCATTTTGTTTTTTTTCTTCTTTTTCAAGCTGCTTGGCACAAGGGTTTCTGTCTAATGAAATGAAATGAAATGGAAGGTGATTTCAGGGTCCGTTCACATTTATAGAAAACCAGTACCTTCTATCCAATTTTCCCCGTCCACACTCAACCCTACCAAAATATTAGTGGCATTGTAGTAAATAACTTGGGTCTGCTTTCTGTTGTAATCCAAAAGAAATCTTCTACCATTAAAATGTCGGAGATGGCGCCTACTCATCATCCTTTTTTAAGATACTTTTTCGTCAAGACACTGCGAGAAAATATTTCAAAGCAACAATATCGAGAATATAGTGTTGTTATTTCTTACTGTAGGCGTGTTTGTTTCATTTTTGGAGAAAATATCTTTCACTAGTATTACTTGATTTAAATTAGATTTTTCGTTGTATGATGATGTAAAACCCTAGTTATTTATGAAAAATATACATATTTGTTAAGAAATTGATTTTTTTAATTGATGTGACATGTTGGAGAAAGTTGGATTTTGATTTATTTAAACAAGGTTGGATCATGGTATTCCCAAATAAGATTGATTAATATATTGAGGAAGTTGGATTTTGATTTTTTTTTTTTTCAAATAATGTTGGATTACTCCTAAATAACATTGATTCTTGTCAAAGTAATTGCATTAGGCGTCAAATATTTTTTTTATGTCATTACATTAGGCAATAAATTTTTTTTTATGCTTATATTACCATCTATGTAATAATCTTATGAAATATAGTTATTTAGTATTATTATATGCATTAAAATTAGTTAATTTTTAAGATTTTTTTTTAAATTTTAGTTTTTTAAATTAATTTTATTATGCTTAAAATATATATTAATTTTTTATTTTTGTGTTTTTGTACCCAAAATTTGAGAAAATTTCTAAAATGAAACAACATATTAAAGAAGCAAAGTGGTTATAATCTAAGTACTTTTCAAATAGAAATTGCTTATATTACTTGCATATTAAGCATCTTTATTTCAGGGTTTTGTCTGTACATATAAACAGGATTTTTTTTTTTTTTTTGAGGATTGTAGAGCTACTTTTAGCTTTATTTTGTACCCTAGTTTTCTAAGGTAGTGGAGAACAACCACCAAAGATATTCAAAAGGAGAAGACAGGTTTTTGATTAGCTTGAAGGCTGGATACTTGATCAATCTTAGGTTTTTTTTTTTAATTTTTTTATAATATTTATGATAGTTAAATTTTTTAGTTTTATATATTTTTATTTATTTATGATGAATTAGATTTATTTTTTAGAGTTGTAATAAAACTCAAAATATAATTTAAATTATTATATTTTTTTTCTTGATTTTATTGATATTTGAATTGTTCATTGAATATTGTTATTAATGTTTTTAATTACTTAATCATCAATCAGATTGATTTGAACCCTAAGAATTTATAGAAAATGAATTTTGTTTTTAGAATTTGGATTGAATAGCATATTTTTCATATTTATTTATTATGATGAATTAATCTATATGTTAGATAGGAATATAGAGCATGCCATGTGTAATCAATTTATAATTTAAGCTTAATGAGTTTCTCTTTAACTCAATTAATATAAGGAATAATTTGGCTAAGAGATATTTTTATAAGACTATTTATTTATAAATAAATTAGAATTGACTTAACAATTTATTTTTGTTAGGAAAGTTAAAAAGGTAAAGTAAAGTGTTGAGAAAATTTGTAATCATAGGCTACTATCATTAATTATTTGTTTAATTAATATTTTCTTTTATATAGCTTTTAATTTGTAATTTTTAATCATTTGTTTGAATAAGATTAAGTTATATTAATTTTAATACTTAAATAAATTTAGTACCATTTTTCATGGGATCGATACTATATTTAATCATTATATTATTTAGTGCCATACATATACTTATGTGGTTAAATCCGATAACACTATGTTACTCAAATTCAAGAAGAATTGGACATGTGTATTTGGATTCGATATGAATATTCTTAATTTTTTGTACATATTTAAAGATCATACTTCACACTTATATTTGAATATCCCTTGAATACAATTATTTTAAAAAATAAAGAATACAAATAATTTTTTTCTTAGCCAAGAGGAAACTTTGACAAAGACGAAAACTGGTCCGTAGACTCGTGTATAAGCTTAAAACAAATGGTAGACACTGAATATAGTGTGAAAAATTTTTGAGTTGATGACGATAGTTATTGTTGTTCAAAAATTTTCTAATGTGCTATTGTAAATTATTTTAATATTAACCAATCTTATTCAATTTATAACTAAGAATTTTAGTTTTATTAAAAAACTTTTGAAAATAAACCTATTGTTAGTAAATAAAAACGAGTTAAGGTCTATATTAATTTTTTTATTTTAGAGTTTTAATTTTTTTATTGATATTAAAAAGGAAATAAGTTTATTTAATAAATAAAAAATTAAAACTTATATTAAAATTTTTATCATCATATTTTTAATTTTCTATTAACATTAAAAAATAATAAATTTTATATTAATTTAATATAATTTGTATATAAAAAAATTTTATATATTAATATAAATTTTTTAATAAATATTTTATTGATTTATAATGTATACTATAACACAATAAAAGATTTTATAAAATAATAAAATTTCACTACGCGTAACAACGAATTCTAATGCCGCTTTAAGACTCAGGGAAATTGGCTTTAGTAATAGCTTTAAGAGGCGTTGCCTAGGATAAAGAGGCGAGGGTATTTTGGGAAAAGTGCCTTTTTATTTTTATTTTTTGCCCTTTTCAGAATTTGTGGTCGTCGTCGTTTGGTAAAAGGAATTTAGAATTGATGTGACAAAGGTCGATAAAGTGTTATTTTTGATCATTTTAAAGCGCTCTATTGGTTATTTGTTTGAGATTGTAAATTTGTAATGCAGACGTGTTTGGCTACATGGAGTAACCATTCGTTTCGAATATGCCTAGGTTCCGGTGTGTAGCTTTGTCAATCATAGGCAGACAGGTGGTAACAATTGACATTTCCAAGTTGAATAAATTTGAAGGTAACAGTAGCATTTAAACCACTCCCTCTCCCATCGTATGCCGGGTTTTTTTAATAAAATTTTTACTTAATTAATTATAAAAATTAATTTTAAATTAAAATTTATAATTATTTTTAAAATTTTTTTATTTTTATTTTAATAATAAAAATTAAATTTAATATTATTATATAAAATCAAATACTGATCTTAAATTTAAAATTGAATTCTAACTTTTCAAATTCAAAATTTTTTATATTTAAATTTTTAAATTTTTAAATAAATTCATATCAAATTTATTTTAATTTTAAATTAATTCAAGCGAGATTTTAAATTCGAGCCTCACCCTACAAAAACATATTTATAGCACTGTTCTTGCGCACGATGTGAGTTAAACCATGAACTTTCTAGAAATAATAAGCCACCATGCAAGAGGTATAGTGCTAATCAAAAAAAAGAAAAAGAAAGAAAAACATAGGAGTTAGCGAGGATGGATAATATTAAAGGCTTTGGTAAAGGAGGAGAAAAAACGTTGAAAAAAATAGCAAGAGGATGGATCATATTGAACTTGCAAATTTGATTAGGAAAACAAAAGGAAATTTGCGTATTTTATATTAAACTTGAAAAAGAATAGAAAAAAAGGGAATGGATGAAATTCTTTGACCCTAGTAATTTGGTGCCTCGATCCCGACCAACAAATCAAAGGTTGCCACGTGAGATAAAAATAAAAAAGAATGGCACTCTTAAAGTTAAATCTCATTGCATTTGCTTTAAGAAAGTTAATGCAAATTAGACTTTAAACATTCTTAAGGTAAAACCTCATTAGCATTAGAAAACTTAATGCAAATTAAGGAAGCTAAATGCCTCATTAGTGGAACTGAATTCCACGGTTTCCAACGGAGGAATCAGCTGTTAGTTGTTCCGTTGCATTACATTTTATCATTTTTTTTCTTTTCAATTTTTTAAATTTCTTTATTTTACTATTTTTTTATTTTAAAAATTTTGAATTATGCAAAAAAATTTAAGTTCCATGTAATGATGGAATATGATGATACACTAACATCTAAAATAAAATGTAAATTGCAATGGGACAAAAAGTTCCCATTTACTCAATTTATAACAACATTACAACAGTGATAATACTAGCAGAAGCCAGCATTAGAGAGTTTTATTGATATAATTTAGCAACTCGATCATTCTTCCGCAGTAATAGTCCCACCAGGCATGCTTGGTGTAAAATAACCTGGCGTTGGAGAATATATAAAGGCAAAACATTAGTGAGTAATCAGTCCTATAAGAAAATTTTCTTCTCGATGGATCCAAATCCTAAATTCTATCGGAAATTATTACATTGGGCAACAACTATGTCCGTATTGTTGATATTATCGAGATTTACAAGGATCGATTTTCGGATTTTAATGTTCTTATTCATTTTTGGTTTTTCATTTATTTAATTCATATCAAAATATACAAAGAAAATGTTATTAATCGAGATCCCATTTCAATATATTATATATGAAGAAACCATAAAATAATCAAGAACAAATTGAACTGATTAGAGAAAAAAATGTTTGAATCAGTAACATAATCAAGAATTCATAGCAAATTAAGTCAAGAACAGATTATGATTTGTGCTTGAAAGCTACTTAATTAGTTCCACGTCTCATAGGTAACACAATTATCTATATATTTTTAGATAGTTTGATAATCCAGAGCAAAGGAAATAGAGTCGTTGCATTAAGAAACAAACCATTCTAATGCAAAAGCAGCTAGCAATATATTTGCATTAAAAAAAAAAAAAGAACCCACTTGATTGCTTCACCTTCCTCAAGATTTCTTTCTTTATTTCTCCATATACTAGCTTGAATTCTCATCACTTTAAATGGCCAGACATTATTCTTATTTTTACCAATGGTGACAATCATAGAGGGGTCAGAGACATAGAAACTAGCAAATACCAACTGAAAAGTTACCAAATAAGAAAAGCATAGTGCATGAAGTGCCTGGCAACAGCCCAGTGCAAGAATACCAAAAACAAAGAAAACAAGCCACAAAAACACGGAAGCAAACTTCAAGTGACAACATGCCCAAAGCAGTCCCAAGCAAAGCCAATAAAGAACACAGGAAATAACTAGGCAATTCACACAAAAATGAAAATGAATGTTATACCCCAAGAACATTGATCACTTGTATGGCCCTAGAGGCGATCAGGACCCAATTGTCCAAACTGGAAAGGCTCGATAATTTGATCACTCAATTTATTGGTTGCCCAAATGAGCAACACAATACACTTTAAGCATTGACATGTCTGTCCAACGAAGATCGTTGAATAGTATGTTCTGAGCAAGATGGCTCTTGTTCTAAACTAGTGGGGCACCAATGACATCCCCTGACAAATATGGCCACTACGATCAAAGGACTGGTAGTCTGACAACTAACTGCATCTAGATGATGACAAAACGATATGTAGTACAAGCTTCTTAGAACACTCAGTTATAAAACAGGCAAGAAAGCCTTTAGGGAAGGCATGAACACTCCCCACTTTTCTTCTCCTTCTCCATTCTCCTTTACCCAAAGCTCAAAACTAACTTAAGCATTGGAGTGCACCCCAAAATCTTAACCCAAAATCCTAACTCTGCTTCTCTGACCTTCTTTTGTGTTTCAAGTCTCATCTACATTCTCTATTTTAGTCCTTTTACCTCCCCTTCCCAAAAAGACATCAATAGACCTTAACAAAAATCCACCTCTCTCTCTCTCTCATTCTTTCCTGGTAGCTTATAATAACCTTTTTTTTACAATGTGTGTTTGTTTGAAATGAGACACTTCTTGTCTGACACAAAATTTAAGGAAAGGTTTATGGGAAGATGACAACATATTTAATTACATAACAAGATTTAGGGTTGCTGGAGTTCAGTGCCATAAGCTCTTTGAAAGCCTAAGTCAAGAAAAGGTCTATGCACTTCTGGAGAAGATAAAATGTATTTGAAAACCTAAAAAGATTTGTGGTTGAGAGGATAGGTTCTGAACTCTAAGAACAAGGTGAGAATTTAGTGGTAACATAATAAGATTTGGGGTTGAAAGGAAAGGTTTTGGACTCCCTAAACAAGATGAAAAATTTATTTAGTGGCAACATATGAGGTTGAGAGGAAAGGCCCTAGAGTCCTTAAACAAGATGAAAAACCAATTTAGTGACAATATAACAAGATTTTAGGTTAAGAAGAATGGTCCTGGTTCCCCTAGATTCCATGAACAAGGCCAAAAAACACTTCATTGGCAACATATAACAAGATTTAGGGTTGAGAAGAAAGGTCCTAGAGTCCATGAGCCAGGTGAAAAACCCGTTTGGTGATGACGTAACAAGATTTGGGGTTGAAAGGAATGGTCTTGGAGTCCACGAACAAGGTGATAAACTAGTTTAGTGGCAAAACATAATAGGATTTGGAGTTGAGAGGAGAGGTCCTAGAGTCCATTAATAAGGTAAAAAACCAGTTTACTGGCAATATAACAAGATTTGGGAATGAAAGGAAAAGTCTTGGAGTCCATGAACAACAGGGTGAAAACCCAATTTAATGGTAACAAAGTAAGATTTAGGGTTAAAAGGAAACGTTTTAAGTCCATGAACAATGTGAAAAACCAATTTAGTGGCAACTAGCAAGATTTGAGGTTGAGAGGAAAGATCTCGAAGTCCGTTAACAAGGTGAAAACCAATTTTGTGGCAACATAACAAGATTTGGGGTTGAGAAAGGTCTTGGAGTCCAATAACAAGGTGAAAAACCAGTTTAATGGAACTATATTACAAGATTTTGGGTTGAGAAGAAAGGTCCTGGAGTCTATGAACAAGGCGAAAAACCAGTTTAGTGACAATGTAACAAGACTTTGGGGTTGAGAGGAATGGTCTACGTTCTTGAACATGGTGAAAAACGAGTTTAATGGCAACATATAACAAGATTTGGGGTTAAAAGTGTAGATAGCTAAATTGTATGGGTTATCTGTCCCTAAAAATCTCAAACACCAAAGAGTGGAAATGTAGTGGCCACTCTAATGGAGGTCAACTTCCACCAAAGGGGTTTCACAATTTTTTAATTTTAATCAGTCATATGTAAATAATTGTATATACACATGGTGGAAAAATCTATTTTCTTGGGTAAAAAGGACGAATCCACAAAGGAAAAATTTTGTTTTTGAACAAATTCTTGACAAATTTTGGAAATTACCTCTGCAGATGATCTCATGGTCAATTTTTCTATTTTTAAGAATTTTTTGAGATTTTTCTGAAAAACTCGAGAAATTAGTGGTCGGATATTTTTACCGATACCTGTGTGGTTTATGCCAATTCTCACCTCAAAAAATCATAAATATTTAAGGAAAAATATTATTGGTTTTTTCTAGCATGAAGTGTCAAACTGTAAATTTTATAAAATAATTTTGAATTTTATAGTTTTACGAGTATCGTGTTCATGAATTTTACTTTTGGTTCTTATTGATCTATTTTTAAAAATTTTGCAAGTTCATTTTCTTCATTTTATAAATTAATGTTTTGAATAACATATGGTCTTGAATTTGTTTTACTTCAGTGTCAATAAAATTGCGTAATTTTTTTCAATATTGAAATACGAGTTATTCTTTACTCGTAAAATTTTCGGTAGAATCCTCTCGAGTTTCAAACATCGAAATTCATCCAATATTATTAATTGATTCACATTAAATTAGCTTTGGAAATTTCATTTATTTTCATGAGTTTTGAATTTTTTTCCTGAACTTCACCCGTTTCTAAAAAATCAAGTCTTCTATTCCATAAATGTTTTTAGAGGAATTTTCTTCGGTTTAAAATTTTTAAAATTCATCTAATATTGTCATTTAACTCCCATTAAATCAGTTTTAAAAAATTCAATTTATTTCATAAATTTTTTCAGTAAGATTTTTCAGAGTTCATAATTTTTAAAATTCTTTAAATATTATTTTTTGGTCCATATTAATTCAGTTTGTAAAGAATCAATTTATTTTATGAGTTTTATATTTTTTTACGTATAATAATTTTTCCCTGGTAAGGGTTGTTCTCGTAAAATTTTATGAGTTTACTATTTTAAATCTTTTTTTTGTACATAAAAAAATCATTTTTAGTATTAGATTGAATTAAATTGATCATTTGAAATTTTATTAAAAAAAAACTTAATTTTTAATTTTTACAGTTTAGTTCTTATAGTTAATTTTTACGATATAATTTTACATATTATATATGAGTATCAATCAAAATATCTATAAAAATCAACGATATCATGCATGACATCAAAAGGAGACAAGAGTTATAAATTTAAATTCAATTAATTTGTCAAAAATCAAATCATATCTCAAACAAATCAAATATAAAAATAAAAAAAATCGACAAAGTATGACATATAATAAATGAAAGAAAATTTTTAGGGATTTTGGATAGAAACTCATGGCAAGATGGATTCACAAATCCATCATCTTTCCGTCTCCTCACTTGGAAAAAAAAAAACCATGAAAAAAAAACTCTCCCAAAATAGTTCATAACTTCCATAAGCCAAAAACTCCAAAAATCTATAAAAATTACTTAGGTTTTTTATATTCAAGATTTCAAGGTAACTTCTCTTCCAAAATCTTATATTTATGTTGATTCCATGCTTGATTTCTTATTCTAGTGAGTTTTATGATTGCTTGAGCTCATGGATTTCATTCCATGTTGAAAGGCCAAGCACGAAAACAATGATTAAATTCTATGGATTTTCTTGATTTATTTGATTTTGTTATATTTCTTTCTTTTTCTAAATATAATATTTTGTGTTCATTTGTAATAATGATGTTATCTTCAATGATTAAATGTTTTATAATATTTATTATGTTATGTTTATGATTTATATTTAAATATTAGTGATTTTTTTGTATTTTTAAGCTTAATTTTTTTTTATAAATTTATGATATTATTTATGAAATTTCATGATGAAAAAGTTTTTGTCTTGATGCTTTCTATGCCTTGGACGAACGTGATTAGGCTTGATAATGGTGACTTTGTGTTTATTTTTGCTTTTATTTTAGGTTTTTTAAAGTTATTTTGTAATATTTGTAAACTTAGGGACTCCATTGTAAAAGTCGTAAAAGTTTTTATATGACATTTTTGGCTTGGCTAAGAGTTTGTAAGCCATGAGATTTCTGATTCATGAGTTTGCAAGTATGTTTTAGGTATTTTCAATACTCTAGGGGATATTTTGTAATTTCTTAAAGTTTTGGGGCTAGTTTGCAAATAATGAAAAATTTTGTTTTTTGGTCAAAGGTGTTTGACCGAACCTTCTTGTGGATGTTCTTCATGATTTACATGCTGATTTTTACTTGATTAATTATATTTTAGGATGATTTAGGTTTTTTTTTTATTTAGGCACCTAAGCGTAAAATCGAGAAAGTTTAAGGACCTTTAGGGAAATTTAGCACTTTTAGGACAAAATGGTTATCTTTAGCATGAAACCATCCACTTAGATTATTTTAAATATTTTTAGCATCCCATTGGTTCTCTGATGAGGTGCTAAAAAATATTTTAAAAAAACCCTTCATATTCTTTTGGTTCTTCGTTAGGGTATAAAAGGTAATTTTTAAAAATTTAAGGATCCATTAGCAATTTTCATACTTTAGGTCATTTTTGTAATCTAAATTACCCATTTAGAGAAAGAATCATCATTGCTTATCCTTTCGAGTCGATTAGGGGTAACGGGATACTTTCATGTTGAAGGTATACCCCAGGAGCATTTTCGTAATTTTTCTCACCAGGATGCTTTTATGCCAAAGGTGAAAGTATAAGGTTTCTTTAGAGTTTTAAGGTCATTTTTGAGTTTATTAAGGGTGCCGGGATACTTTCATGTCGAAGGTATACCCTAGGGGCATTTTTATAACTTTCCTCACTTGGATGCTTTCATGCCAAAGGTGAAAGTTTAAGGTTCTTTTATCCTTTTAAGGTCATTTTTTAGTCCATCAGGGGTACCGGGATATTTTCAAGTCGAAGGTATATCCTAGAGGCATTTTTATCATTTTTATCATCGGGATGCTTTTATGCCAAAGGTGAAAGTTTAAGGTTCCTTTAGCCTTTTACGTTATCATTTTTTAGTCCATAGGGGTACCATGATACTTTCATGTTTAAGGTATACCTCAAGGGCATTTTCATAATTTTTCTTACCGGGTGCTTTAGTGTCGATGGTAAGCCTTAGGAATATTTTAATTTTCCTTAGAACCCAATCCTAAGTAGTTACCGAGTGCTTTAGTGTCAATGGTAAGCCTTAAGAATATTTTAATTTTCCTTAGAGCCCAATCCTAAGTAGTTACCGAGTGCCTTAGAGCCCAATCCTAAGTAGTTACCGAGTGCCTTAGAGTTGATGGTAAGCCTTAGGAATATTTTGATTTTCCTTATAACCCAATCTTAAGTAGTTACCGGGTGCCTTAGGAATATTTTAATTTTCCTCAGAACCAAATCCTAAGTAGTTACCAGGTGTCTTAGTGTTGATGGTAAGCCTTAGGGATATTTTAAGAACATTAAAACTCAGAACCAAATCCTAAGTAGTTACCAGGTGTCTTAGTGTTGATGGTAAGCCTTAGGGATATTTTAAGAGCATTAAAACCTAGCCTTAAGTAGCCACCGGGTGTTTCTATGCTGAAGGTAAACTTTAAGGATATGTTCGTTTTTCTTTTATCTTTTAGTCCTTAGATTCGAATTAGTATTTCAGTGTCCAGACCGAGTCATAGGTCCTTTAGTTTTGTTTTAAATAAAATTCGTATGTCTTTGAAAAATAAAGGCAATGTCTCAGAGTTAGAGTGATGTGTGAAATTCCTCCCACCCATATGTGATAGGGGTTTTACAGATTAATCTAATGACGAGGTACCCTTTTTAAAATGAAAATCGAGAATTTTATACAAATAAAAACCTTTCACATTCTGCTAAGTACTCCAGTAGGACGTGAAAGACATTTTGGTTTTTTAGAACCTTTTATGTCCCTTTGGTTCTCCATTAGGGTATAAAAGGGAATAATGAAAACTTTTGTGTCTCATTGGTTTTCCGATGGGGTGTGTAAGACGTTTCGATTTTCAAAATGCAAAACCTCGATTTTCTCTTATGGAATAATAAAATCTTATTTTAATAATACGGGAATTGTAATTAAATACTACATATTGAAGTCGGATAAAAATTAAAGTTTAAATTAACCATGATCAATAAGGTATCAATTTTAGGCACCATGAGAGGGTCGATCCTTACTTGTGGCTGTAACCGACTTTCAAACCCTTAAAAACGATCTCTGGCACTGTGTAGACCATAGAATTTATCTTTAAGGTTTCATAACCCTTAAAGCATTAATTCCGATAGGTGACCAATCTCACCTGGCCAAAATAGATTGACGGCGACTCTAAATAAATAGTTATTTCGTAATGACTATTTAAGGTTAAGTCGAGTGAGCGATTCATCTCGATAACCCAGTCCCTAGAAATAAGAAAATATCAATAATGATATGGCTTATAGAAATAAGAGAATATAAAGTAGTGATAAATTAAACAAGTATAGGAGCGAAGGCCATTTAAGTCGGGCTTGGTCAAGATTCGCATTTGGGCCACGTTGTGACACCATGGAGTCCATGAACAAGGTAAAAAACCAGTTCATTGGCAACAGAACACAAGGTTTAATTACATAACACAAGCGTTGGGAATATGGGGGAATGGGTGGCTGAGATACGAGACCCTTCTTGAGGTTTGGGGTTCAGAGGAGTGGCTATAGAGTCCATGAACAAGGTAAAAGACCAGTTTAATGGCAACATAACACAAGCTTTGGGACTATGGGGGAAATGGGTGGCTGAAATGCGAGACCTTCTTGCGGTTTGGGGTTCACAGGAATGGCTATGGAGTCCATGAATAAGGTAAAAGACCAGTTCAATGGCAACATAACACAAGCTTTGGGACGATGGGGGCAATGGGTGGCCGAGATGCAAGACGTCGAGACCCATCTTGAGGTTTGGGGTTCAAAGGAATGGTTATGGAATCCATGAACAAGGTAAAAAAACCAGTTTAGTGGCAACATAACACAAGCTTTGGGACTATGGGGAAAATGATCGGCGGACATACGAGACCCTTCTTGAGATTTGGGGTTCAGAGGGATGGCCATGGAGTCCATGAACAACGTAAAAACACTAGTTTAGTGGCAACGAAACACAAGCTTTAATTACATAACAAAAGCTTTGGTATTACGGGGGAAATGGACGGCAGGGATACCGGACCCTTATTGAGGTTTCGGGTTCAAAGGAATGGCCATTGAGTCCATGAACAACGTAAAAAAACCAGTTTAGTGGCAACATAACGCAAGCTTTGGGATTACGGAGGAAATAGGCGGCTGAGATATGCGACCCTTCTTCTAGTCTGAAGCAAAAGCTTTTTTAAAAAAAAAAAAGAAAAAGAAAAAAAAGGTCTCTGTGGTTACCTGAAGAAGATGGGACGGATATCATTCTCGAGAAGCAGCAGCTTCAGTAGCAAGCTCGACATCTGCTTGGACATTGAGTTCAGCAGCATCACTTCTTCGGTCTCTGATACATTTATGTATGGTTGCAGCTATAATTAGAACAGACATGGTAAGCATAAGCAAAGCCAGAGTTTCCCCTTTCCCCTTTAAGTTGAATGCTTCCGAGACTGTAACACTCATTGTCGTTGATGAAGATGATGATAATGATGACCCGTTGTTCGTCTCCATTTTAGTTCACTCTGTCACGATGCTTTCTATGTAATGAACCCAACGTCAAAAGATTACATTTAACCCAAAGATGAAAAAATAATTTAATATAAGAGTAGTTGCCTACCAGGGTAGCTGCCAAAGATTGCATCCTCTCCTAAATTTTAAAATACCTTTCTCTACATATTGAAAATATTTTAAAGCAACAATACTTTCCATTGCCTTGCAATAGTAGCGTGAAAATTTTATCTTTGTTGATAGAAGTGATGGAGCCGAGTAGGAGGAAACTGATCAGCACAGCTAAAATATTTTATTTAAGTAATAATATGCTATTTTGATGTAAATATTTTTAATTTATTTTAATTTTTTATAAATTTAAAGAATTATACTTTATATTAGTATTGGAATATAAATTAAACATAATTATTTAAAAATAAAAAATCAAATAAAATAGATTTTTTTTCCCTAAGCCTTGTTTTTAAGAGAAATAGACTTTGTTTTTCTAGAAGAGGAGAACATGACAAATTCTATTTGCATTCAAGAAGATGAAAACTAAAGAATTACATTTAAAGACCCTACAATTATCTGAAGCCTTTAATGAAAATTTTTAATTTTTTCAAAATCCCAACCTGCACTAATTTTCTATTAAAAAATATTTTATGTTGAACATAAATTATTATTTTAAAAAATAAATAATTTTTTATATTAAATATCAAAAAATAAACTTAAAACTATTTTATATTAAATCTTAAATTATTATTTAAAAATAATTTAAAATTTTAAAAATATTTTATATTAAATCTTGAAATTACTATTTAAAATAATAAAAAATTAAAAAATATTTTATATTAAATTTTGGATTACTATTTAAAAATAATAAAAAACTAAAAAATATATGTTATATTAAATCCTGAATAATTATTTAAAAAGTAATAGACAATTAAAAAATATATTTTATATTAAATCTAGAATTCCTTTTAAAAAAGTAATAAAAATTAAAAATATTTTATATTAAATCTTAAATTACTAATTAAAAAATTAAAAATAAAAAAATATTTTACATATTTATTGGGTTTAATTTAATTTGATTTAATTCTCTTTGTGAAAAGTATTGGCTCAATTAAAGTCATATGTAAATCCAATTTTTATCTTATGTATATTCAATTACAATCATATTTATATTTAATTATAATCATATATATATTTAATTTTATTCGAAGGAATTGAATTGATTTAGATTAATTAATTTGGACTTACTTGATCAACTTTTATTTATTAAATTTTATTTCAGATCAAGTCGATTCATAATTAAGTTCAAATGTATTTTTTCAAGTTAATTTTTTTAATTTAAAATAACAATGTATTAAAAAAATATAGTGTTATCAAAATAAAAAAGAATACACCCAAATCACATCGAAATTAAAAGAAAAAATAGTACAAGATGAAGTTCCATGGGACAACGGAATCATACGACGATTCAATCATATGTAAAACAAAAAGTAAAATGCGATGCAACAAAAAGTTATCACATAAATAATAGTCACATGACACTCGATCTATTAATAAAATATTAAAATTTTAATTTCAATAATTAAAATTCAATCCTTGAAAACTCAATTAAAAAACCATTTATCGAATTACAACATTAAAACAATGACAGAGTTTTACTTATTGATATAATTTAACAAGTCGTTCTTCAGAAAGGATAGTCCCACCATGGATGCTCGTTGTAAACTAACCTGGTGTTGGAGAAAATATAAAAACAGAACATTAGTGAGTAATTAGTTCCATTATCCATGATATACAGTATACTCAGAAGAAAATTTTCTTCCTATGGGATCCGAATCCCAAATTCTTTTGGAAGTTATTACATTGGGAAACAACTATGTTCTTATGTCTCACTCGTTATGTTATTTGAATTTAAAAATGTGTTTTAAATATGGATATGTTTATTTGTATTTTTTTCATATATTTAGAGATCATGCTATATGAAAAAAAAAAATTAATCGAGATCCCGTTACAAAATATATGAAAAATTTATAAAATTATCAAGAACGAACTGAGCTGACCAGAGAAAAAAATCTGAATCAACAAGATAATCAAGAATTCAAAGCAAACTCAGAAACAGATCATGATTTGGGCTTAAAAGCTACTTAGTTAAAGGTCCTATGTATTAGGTAATACAATTATCTATATATATATATATTTGGATAGTCTGATCATCGAAAACAGAGGAAACAGAGTCATTGCTTTAAGAACCAATCAAGTCCAATGCAAAAGCAGAGCATCAGATTTGCATTAAAAAAAAAAAAAAAACCACTTCATAATTGCTTCAGCTTCCTCAAGCTTTGTTTCTTTATTTCTCCATAGAATAGCTTGAATTCTATCTATTATTTAGCCCTCATGTAATCTCATCCCATTAAGTGGTCAGATATTACTTTTGTTTTTTGCCAATCATAACAATTGCACACGGATTAGAGAGGGGAAAAAAGCATCCCACTAAAAATACCAACTGAAAATTCACCAAAAAAGGAAAAGCATAAAGCATGAAGTGCCTGGGAACAGCCAATGCCAGAATATACCAAATACAAAGAAAACAAGCCACAAAACACGAGATCAAACTTCAAGTGACAACATACCCAACGCAGCCCCAAGCAAAACCAAGAAAAACACACAGGAAATAAACAGGCAATTGACTTAAAAAGATGAAAATAAAATACCTCAACAAAAAACCCACATCTCTCTCTCAACTTTCCATGTCCAGGTCATTCCGAGAATCATGCTAACTAGCGGCTGATTATAACCCTTTTTTTTTCTTTTTTCTTTTTTGCACTATGTGTTGTTTGAAATGAGACACCGTTCTTTTTGTCTGACGCAAAATTAAGGGAAGCTTTATGGGCTTCCGAAGAAGATATGCAATGCAAACCTATTTAATTTAACGTCATATGCTACCAAGATGATACACTTATAGCGTATAAAAAGTTTGATACATGCAGTACTGGCAAAACAAAATCCTCGTACTCAACTAAAAAAAAGGGAAACAAAAAACTTACAGACAAGCAGTATCATTCTGGAGCAGCTGTAGGCAGCTCAAGATCAGCCTCGACATCGACTTCAGCTTCATTTTTCCAGCCTCTCGTACATTTATAAATTGTTGTAACCATAACCAGAACAGACATGGCAATCAGCAGCAAAGCCAGGGTTGTCCCTTTCCCCTTAAACTTGAATGTTTCCGAGACGGTAACACTCATTGTTGTAGCTGATGAGCTTCTATTTGCTTCCATTAGTAGTTTAATCTGCCTAGCACAATGCTTTCTATCCAATGAAATAGAAGGTCGCTGGGGTTCATATTTATAGAAGCTAACGGTGGAAAGAATTGATTCGAAGTAGCAATAGAACAGGAACTTCCCCCTCTTTTCCCATTCCCTGTCACGGACCCATTTTTCTTCTTTCCATTTTCCTTTTTCGCCAGAAAATTGTTTTCATGCGTTGTGTTCCCAACAACGGTTAACCACGATTAACCACGGTTATTATTTAGCCCCATCAGGACAATTCCATTGATTTAATTCTCCTTTTTTTCCAGAAAAGATTTTGTTTTTTTTCACTCTGCAGTCCCTTTCACTATAATTGTATGGATTTAATTCTCCCCGTCCCCCCTTTTTTTTCCGCCCGTAAAGATTTTGCTCCTTTGTAGGTTGAGATTCTACAGCAACCCCTTTTACAATTTATTTCCTCTACTGTAATTCTATAGATTTAATTCTCTTATTATATAATTTAATGAATAAAATATTTTAATTTTTATATTATTAACTTGAATATATTAATTCTTATTTTTTTAAAATTATAATAAAAAAAGATTAATGATATTTAAAAACTATTTGAATGCTACAACATACTAACGTGTTATATTATGTAAAATTTTATACAGAAAAATGATCCAAACTCAAACCCAACCCTAAACCCAAACTTATTTATTTATAAAATTTAAAATTTTATATCACGTGATATGTTAATATTTTATCAATATTTAAATGATATTTTTTAACAATATTATTATTTTTTTCTTATTTACTATAATTTCAAAACTAAAAGGCAAAAGTATTCAATTTAATAGTACAAGTGTTAAAATGCTTTATTTACTATGTTACAAGGACTCTTAATGGATTTTCACTGGACTAAGCTTAGGCTTTGAATGTCTGACTTGATTTTTTAAGCGTGTTTTTTTTTTACTCAACTCATTTTTTATCTTAATATTTTTGTCTAGGCTAGCTCAAAATATGGCAGGAGCCTTTAAACTTGAGCAGATAGCTCCGTCCGCAGAATCATGCTTTAATAAGCATATAAAGTGTTGATAGCATGTTAAGTTTACCATTAAATAAAATAGTTAAGATTTAAAAATTTTATCAACTAAAATCAACATATCGGCAATGTTGGATACAACATGAAAAAATAACTAAAATATGATATAATGCAAAAAATTGTATGGACACAACATGTATATATGAACGTTTGAAAATTTATATAACACAAATTATGTATATGCCAAAATGTATATAAACATATAACATCATAAAAATATTTATAACACAAAAAATAACACGAATACGATATAAATAACTGGATTACTAGACGGCTAAACCTACATATGATAAGCTTACTAAAATAAAAATAAAATTATATTATATTCTTGAATTGAACAAATTGATAACTTCCATAAGTACCTTAACAAATTTAATAACAAATATTATTTAATCAATTTCTAATTTTATCTATACTAATGAGTTTGTGTTTCGAATTAATTGGATAAATATTAATGATGCCAACTTAATTAAAAAATATTATAACTCTAATTAAAATAATAATAATAATAATAATAAAATTTACTTAATATTATACTTAAAAAACAACACAAATTTAAAAGATCACTCACTTCTTTTTAAAAACTTGTCACTTTTTAAAAACTACTTAAATTTAAAATAAAATTTTCTCTTCTTTAAAATATTTTTTCACAAAATTTTTTCATCCATCCACATAAAAAAAAACAACTTATTTAACTTTTAAAAGTAATTATCCATTTAAAAAAAAAGTTACTCATTCTTTTCGCATTTTTTTACAAATTTATTTATTATATATAAAAAAAGCTTCTGAACAATAATTTACAAATTAAGTAAGTTGTTATTGGTTTATTGGAATCAATCAAATATTTAACCATTAGTTTCTCACCAATTAAGCTCTCTAGTTGATAGAAACTGTAACTGTTGTATAGACCATTAATGGTTAACTAATTTAAAAAAAATAATTGTTGCAATTTTTTTAATCAACCTAAGGATTTAATTGATAAGAAATAATATTTTTAATTTTAACTAATAGTAATTAAACAATAGACGCTCACTTAATTTTTGAATTATTATTCAGATTTATATATATAAAGCATTTTATATCATCATTCTTACTAAGGATGCACAAGTCTTGTTTGTAATAAAGCTTTTGTAATTAGAATAACAAATATTATTTTCATAATTAGCACCAACTATTATTTTGCATAATTGAACCCTTTTATAAATGTATCAGTCGCTGCAGCAGTTCCCATCGGTCGCCCTTGACCCTAACAGGGTCAGGGACCCATCATCCATTCTACAAATTTTGATCAATCTCGGGTCAGGGACCCATCATCCATTCTGTAAATTTTGATTAACTATCGAATGTATAAAAGTACATAAATACACCACGCGTCATTTCAATGCAAGTTCACGAGGGGTGCAAGGGGAGAGAGAAAGAAAGGAAAAGGTCAAAAAAAAAAAAGGAAGGAAATGAGAGAGAAAGATGAAGAAAAAGGACACGTGTCATTTTATTTTTAATTAATTTATTTTATCATTTTTAACTTAAAATTTTTAAAATTATTTGTAATTATTATGAAATTAAATTTTAATTAAATTATTTTTAATCTAAATGTAAATTAAATATTTTATATATTTTTAATCCTATTATATCCCAAACCTTAATAATACTCCGTTATAAGTTCAAAAATTATTATTACATTTTAGGATATATATATTTTTTATTTAAATTGAATTTAATAACAAACAGTCCGGGACATTTAGCATTTTTTTTGGGGATTTTAAGAGACAAAAAGATTTATTTTTTTTTCAAACGTAAGTATTTTTAATTAAAATTTATTTTTCTTGCTGTTTAATCAATGAAAGGTGAAAGATTGAAATTAGAAATTAAAAAAAAATCAAAAAGAAAAATTAATGAGAAAAAAATCTAGATTTATTTATTTATTTAATTTATTGTGCAAAGATTTTTTACTTTTAATTATCTGTTTTTCTTACACAAAGCTTCAAATCAAATAAAGCCCTACGTTAATAAAGACGGTGTGTAACTATAACTGGGATTTTCCGCCTTCGTTTGTCATCCAAAGGAAAATTACCGTTATCATAAATCTCGAAAAAGGTACAGGGACCTATTAGTATATTCCTAAAGTTTTAGGATACTTTTTGTCTGGACCTGCCCTTAAAATATTTTAAAAACAACAATATTGAGAATATAGTTACTTGTCATTGCTTTACCGCATTAAGATTGTATGTTATTATCTTCGGAAAGAAAAAAAAAAGGGCAAAAGTATGTTTTTACTAGTATTACTTTACTTAATTTAATGAGATTTCATTGCATAATGATATAAATAAAACCCAATGTTGATTATCGAAATAATAATGTTTGATTCTTTTAAACCTTTAATTATTAAAATTTAGTCAATACAAACCATTTCATTTAGCTTTAAAATTTGTATTTGTTATGGAGAAATGAAAAATTACTGTTATGATTTATTAAAGTGTTGGAACCAATTAGAATGAAATTCAACAATTTATAATATTTTATTTAATTAATATTTTTGGAGCAGATTAAAAGAGATATCCGGTTATATTTAAAAGAAAAAAAAAAGAAATGTGGACATTGGAGGTGTTTACGATCGAACAATAATTTAAAAAAATTTAAAATTTAAAATTTAAATCTGAATTTGTCAAGCTCGAATTTAGTGTTTATTTTTTAATAAAATAATAAAAAATTATTTTTTATTAATATTAATATTTTATAATTAATTTTTAAAAACTATATTATTTTAATATATAAATAGTATTTCAGATTGAATTGGACAAATAACCGGACCTAAATGTAATTGAAAGTCCAGAGAGTAATTTGCGAACGAAGAGTAGACGAACAACAGTGTGAACTGTGAAACAAGAAGTTTAGAAATTGCTGTGACACCTGAATGTTAAGAACTAGCAGTTTTGGTGAGATTGCACAACACACCGAGACGAATGCGTAGATTGAATTTAAATAGGCTAGAAGTTGGGCTTTGATTCGCAGATAACATTGAATCACCACTTTCCAGAATCTCAAACTCTTGTGTAAGTCATTACGTTACGCAACCAATATATATATATATATATATATATATGTATATTGATGATATGATCTTCTATTTTACTGAAATTCAAAAAGAATATATCATATGGGCGTAAATATTTAGGAGGATTTATTTATATATATAATTAAATTAGTTTTTTATATTTTGATAATATTTTATATAGTTTATATTTATTTAATTCAATCATCATATTTATTCATATAAATTATGTACGAATAATTTTGAGTAAATAAAAAAATCTAAATATTTGTTTGATTAAAAAACTTTCAACGGTTAAATATATATCGAAAATAATAAAATTTTTAATCATATGATTAGAATATTAGATCGTTTCGAAATTTTACATAAATGATGTGTATAATTATATTACTCAATCTAACATTCTTTTGATTAATATATTAATCGTACATAAAATTATGAAAGTACGTAAAATTATTTAATTATATATATAAATAGATCTTTTCTCATATAAATATTTTAATTTTTATATACGTATATATAAATATCATATTACATCCCTGTAATTATTTGTTCATTTACTATTAAAAAAACATTTAAATAACATAAAATTTTTTTTTTCTTAGTCCAAAAGAAGTTTTGATAAAGACTGGACTGCCTGAAAGAGATACCCCAACAACTAAATAGAACCTTCAAAGAAGTTTCTTTAAATGTGAAAATCAAGTCATAATTTTAGTTTTCAATTCATTTTTATCATATTTTAAGTTTTCTATTTTTTACAAAATACAATTTTTTCTTTATTTAATATTGTTTTCAATGCATTTTTCTTATCATACTAAGTGTGCAATATATTACTTTTTTCTTATTAATTTCTTTTATGTCATAGTTTCCATTTTGTTGTTGATGAAGGGAACAAGTTAGAAATGGCAAATGGACCAGTATGGATGGTTTTTTTGTTTTTCAATCCATCAATTGGCTTTATAATAAGAAATGTTCAAGAGTTTGACGGCTTGATAAGACCACTTAAAATGATATACATTTTGTTATTTGGATCTGCATGGCCTAATCTGGGTAACTCTTTAATTAATAAAAAAAATATAAAAGTTAATATGAAAGTAATTTTTTAAATGTTTTTATAGTAATTTAAGCTTATGAATCAGGCTTGAATAAATTTTTTAAAAAAAAAGATTTGGGTTAAAGCTCAATTTCGAAAATACAATATGAAAGATTGAATTCAATGGTTGAGAATAGACTTGAGCAAGGGTAAGGTTGAGCTAGGTCTTAGCTTGAAATTTTTTTTGAATGTTATGCTCGGCTTGAATTTGACCCAGCTTGATTTATCCATTTAGGCTTGAATTATTATTTGTCATATTAAAAAAATATTTTTTATTAATATTTTATATTTTTTATAATTAAATTTTAATAAAATATATTATTTTAATTAAAAATTATAGTTCTGAGCCGACTCAATTCTAAACAAGAAAAATGAAGCCCAAACCTGAGTCTAATCAACCCAAGCCTGTTGAGCCAAACAAATAAAAAAAATGAACCAGCTCAGTTCATTGAAAGTCTTTTATTAGATATATTAATTTGACTATAAGTAAAAAAAAAAGTGTTTAATTTTATATTAAATTACTTTATTTTAAGAGTTTTAATTTTTAATTAATAGTAAAATATAAATGAATTTATTCTTTAAAAATAAATTAGAGTTTTTAAAAAATCTTTCATTAAATATATTTATTTAATGACAAATAAAAAGAGGTAATTTCGAATTAAATTATTTTATTTTCAAAATTTTAAATTTTTATTAACCTTAACATATAAATAATTTTATTTGATGAAAGATGAAAAAAAAACTTAAAATTTGATTTTTTTTTTATTTTCATAAATTTTAATTTTATATCAAAATTAAAATTAAAATTAATAAATTTATAATTTGAATATTTAACAAACTTTGCATGTTAATACGATTATTATCTTTAATTGTTTATAAAATATATAACAACATTTTTTAAAAAAAATAAAACAACTAAATTTTTAAATTGACATTGCAAAATTTTTTCTTCTTAATAAGATTTATTCAATTTATATATAACAACTTAAATTTAATTTAAAAAATTGTTAAATTAATTTATTTTATTGTAAATAAAAAAGAGCTAAGGTTACATTAAATTTCTTTATTTCAAAGGTCTAATTTTTTTAATTAACCTTAAAAAGTAAATAAATCTATTTACTAAATTTATAAATTGCTATGGTAAATCTTTTACTATTAATAAAATTTATCTCATTCATAAGTAAAAATTTTAATTTCATTAAAATACTTTTATTAAATGAATTTATAAGTATATGTTCTATATTTTCAATTCACTTTTTTTCTCACCCACATACAACTCTCCTTCTAATAATAAATAGAGAACGAAGAAATTAAGGTAATTTTCTCATAGTTTATTCATTTTGAATGGACACAATTCATTTAGGGTCTTACGTCTTCCCAAACCTTCAAGTTTAAAGGGTAAGCCACAACTTTTATTCCCAAACACTAATTAAATATTATTTAATTATTTTATATTTAATATATTATTTTTATTTTTTAAAAAATATTCATTAAAATTAAATATATATTAAATATTTTTTATAAATATATTAAATTCATAATATATAAAGTGACATTTATTGATTAAAGTGAATTTCATCTATACAAAGTGTTATCAATGTTTTTACTGATAAAAAAAATTCCATATTAATTTACCTCAAACTAGAGTTGATAATTAAACAAGTTAATGTAAATTTGAATAGGACCACCGACCACATCAGATTATATTATTTTGGATCAAGAAAATACATAGAGGCCATTATAGGACCAGATAAAGAATATATATATATATATATATATATAATTTTTAACAAATCATTCTTCAGCCGTTGTAGTCCAACCATACTTTGGTCTAAAATAACCTGACATTGGGGAATAATAAAAACGAACATTAGTGAGCAATCAGCAGACTTCAACGGGCTTAAACTCTAAAGATTTTCAACCAAAATTGATTTTTTTTAACGTGGCGTAAACATTAAACAATTTCAAACGTGAAAAAGGGTCCTTTCATTAGGGCATAAATTTTAATAATAGGGATATTAATTAGATCTGCTCAAAGGTCAAGTTATCCTTTCAAACTCAAAGATTCGTCCAATATTTTGGAGCATTTGAATAAAAATATTAAGTCCGAAAAATGGGCTTCGACAAAAAAATTAGACCAAATTAAAAATGGGTCGAGCCTTGAGTTTAACTTTTCAAAGCTCGACCTGACCCAGCCCATTTTACTATTACTTTATATATATATTTTATATTTTATGTATTATGTAATTTTTATCATATAAATAATACATATACATAATATTATAGTATAAACTTTAAAAACTAAGTTAAATAGTTTATATTTATAAACTTAATAAAATAAAATTATTAAATTAATAAAAATTAAATTTAAAAAAATATTTTTTAAAAAATAAATTATAAACAAAATATAATATGGGCAGGCCTAAATGAACTTGGACTTCCTATTTACAAATATGAGTAAGTTTGGGCAAAATTTGAGGCCCATATTTTGGGCCGGGTCGGGCTTAGACAAGCATATTTAATGTTAATACCATACTCAAGCCCGACTTGACCTGATCTATGAGCAAACCTAATATGTTAATCTTTAATTTCTTTTATCCGGTGTCAATTTAACTAGATTTAACATCTTTAAGGTGTCAATTAAACATAGCTCAACATCTCTCATCTTGTGGGTACTTAAAGTGGGCTTAAAATTTTAACTATGCAAAACGGAACAAAACGAAATTTAAATCTTTCGATGTGTACCGGTTTAACCAGAATAATGTCTAGACAATGTTGGTCAAAAGAGCTTAAAATGAGCTAGTTTAGGCTCATTTGGATGGATGATAATATTAACTCTAATAAAGTTAAAAATAGTAATAATAATAGTAGTAAAATTAAAATTAATAGTGAAATACGTTATTTGGATAGAAACACAGTGATAACAGCGAGATGACAATGAATTGACTACTAAAGACATTAATATAAGCATTTATTGATAAATTATTTTATATTTTTTTAATAATATTTGAAATTTTAAATGCATATTATTTTATATATTTATTTAAATATTTAAATTAATTAATTAATTATATATTTATTATATTATATATAAAAATATATCTTTTAAATAAATTAAAATTTTAAATTAAAATAAAAAAATAAAAAGTTTACTTTACCTCTTGGAGGGTCCAGTGTAGTCCACTAGTTTTATAAAAATATTTATTATTTTTTCTTTTTTTTTATAAATCATTTTTTTTTTACTTCAATTCATTTTTTTTCATATTGGAAGTGTGGAATATCTAATTCGATTAATCATAACATAAAACACTCACTTTCTCTACTTTTAATAATAAATAAATAAAATTAGGGTAGTTTGCTTATGTTACTCATTTTAAATGGACATAATCAATTTATAATTTAATTTAACATTTAATTAAATCAAAATTTAGAAGCAAAGATATCACACAGCAATATTTCATTCATTACCCTTTTATTAATTTCATTTATATCTTAGTTTCCATTTTGTTGTTATTGATGAAGGGAAACGGCCAATGGAAAAGTATGGTTGGTTTTTTTATCTTTATTTGTTTTTTAATCTAACAATTGGTTTTATAATTAGATCCCCTCAAGTTCCAAGGTTAGATATCAGTTTTTTTTATTTGATTAATTCAATTCGACCCGAATAACTATTTAATTAATAAAAATATTTTTAGTTAAATTTAATATAAAAATATAAAAAATTACTTCTTAAATATTTTATTTTTTTAACAATAATTCAAGTCTACAAGCGAAGTTGGATTGGATAGAAATTTAAAAATTGAATTAGCGGTTTAAATAAATTAAATTTACCCTCAATATTGAGAATTTATTTATCTTATCGAATTAAGTTTTTTGAGATTGAATTGTTGGAATATTAAATTAATTTTTTTGTTAGAGTTTCCAAAATTTTTTTTAAAAAAAAAACCTCCAATAATGCATGTTGGGAGGGCTTAAATAAATTTTTCTTTTTTAAAATTTTTTCACATATTTTTTATCCATCTATATTAAAAAAAAAAAAAACCCAATCTTTTCACTTTTAAAAGCAATTACCCACCTTAAAAATTACCTATCTTTTTTATATATTAATCTAATAATCGTAAATTTTTTCTGAATTTTTTTCACCTGCATGGTGTTTATGTATAATTCTAGTAGATAATAACAGACTTAGCTTAATGAATGCTTATAAATATCCGATAAAGTACTAAAAAAATTATTTTCTTATATTAAATCAGCTATTTCCACAGACAAATGGTGGGAAAGAGCTGATAACGGAATAAAGACAACGAAAGTAACGTGGATAGGGACATTGGAGCTTCAGACATTTCTGGGCTTTTAAGGAGAGGAAGGCCAGTTGCAGTTAAGGAAATGGGGTCGTCGCTTCTTGACTTGAGACCAATGCAAGTGACGCGAGGGTAAAACCTCGTCATTCACGTTGGGGGGGGGGGATATAGCATAAAAATGAAAAAAGTAGCGATGGGGAACAATCCGACAAAGAAAGACTCAAGAAACCCAGATCAGTTGAGTATTCTTTCCCTTTCTTTCCATTCTTCCTTTGTTTATCTTCATCTTTTAATTTCGTAAAAATAATTAATTTAATGTAAAACTAATTTTTTTAAAAAAAATTAGAATCTTAACAAGTGTACTCGTTTAACATATCCATTCTTCAAAGAGTTATATATATATATATAAATATTGATACTGAATAAATTTATATCTTAGATGAATAAAAATAATTTATTTTTTATTTATTTTGAATAAATTTTTAATAATGAATTGGTATCATCTTATTTGATAACGTCATCTTATTCATCAACAATTAATATATATATTTATAAGTTGTCAATAAATCAAATATAAATTCATACTTTAAATATTTATTTATTTTTGTAAAATTGATTTTCGAAGGAAGAAAGGTTATAAACTTGATGGTCCTTTTGGTCATTGGTGGTAGTTGAATTGGATTAAATTTTATGTGGTAGGTTATGCTTTTTGAACTTAAAAGAAAAAAAAAAATCAATGTTTAATTTATTCGAGTATGAAGATGAGATATATATGATCTTTTAAATATATAAACAAAAATTTATATATTCGAGTAAGAAAATTTTTTATGTTCTTAATTTCATTGAGATCGTTGTTAAAATCTATCAATAAAGCTAATTGAGACATGATTTTCTATGGCTAGTTAAAAAAAAATCTAATTTTCTTTTTTTTATTCTTTACATAGATATTTTTATTTTTCTTACAATCTAACATTAATTTTATTTAAAAATTTATATGTATTTTTTTAAGAGTACACTACATATATTCAAATCATAATTTTTTTTCAATAAATATAAATATATTTTACAACTTATATCATACTTGAGTAAAATCTAATTTTTTTCTCTTAAATTAGTTCTATGTTTCCATGTCTTCAAACTCTTAATAAATCAAGTGGAGTAGATTGAAAAAAAAAAAAAAAAGGTTATCGATATTTCAAATTTTAGAAATGATTTGACAGACACGTCAATTCTTTTTTTTTTTTTTTTTTGTGATATCGAACACGTCAATTCTTTAGATCTTATATTTTTATCAACAAGACAACGACTCCCTCTTGTCATTAACTTTTCAAAAGTTTTAAAAACGATGTTATCGTGCAGGTTTTGTCATAAATAAAAAATTGTCCTCATTTTTAAGATTATATGTCTACTTAAATTAATTTAATCGATTTGATAATTATGTTAATTTTTTATATTAATTTATTTAATTATTTTGATTGATTATCGGTTAATAAAATTATTAATTAAATAAATTAAATTAATCAAATTTTAAATATTTAATAATTATATATATTAATAGCTCTAATAAGTTCATACTGAAACTAAATATATAATCTATTAGTCTAAAGCTTAATAAATTGATTTAACTGAACTAATCAACCAAACCGATCAAATTTTATCGATTCGATTAATTCGATTATATAAAAAAATTGATTAATTCGATCGATTTCTCTGACTAAATCAATTAATTCAATTTTAAATTTTTTTTATCGACCGAAATGACTGGATGTACAGTTCTCTGGAGATTTTATGAAACAATGCTTTTGGTGTTGGGTTTAAAAAATAAAAATTAAAAAAAAAATCATGTGAGAGTGTGATTTGGGAA
>JBBYHL010116058.1:7643-20055 GCA_038381835.1 Adansonia madagascariensis | reverse complement strand
GTTCATAGATCAAATGTGGGATATAGCAACCCATCATGACTACCCAAATGTTGAAGAGTTAGTGTGACCTTACAAAATCCTTTTAGTAACTAGCCTTTCAATGTAGTACATCCTTTCACCATATATCTTTGATTGAGCATAAGCATGGTGTAGTGTCTACCAAACCTCTATCCATATTTGTTTTTACAATTCATGGTTAATGTTCACAGATCTATGAGGAACTATTCTTTATAATCTATTTATGCTCTAGCTAAAAATGTTAATCTAATCAACCATAGTTAAGAACACTCGAGATATGTCTCCAATGTCACTTAGAGTGGAGAATCCTTTCTGGATCTCTCATTCATCTATCATATGGTTCATGCTATACCTAAAACCATCCTACCATAAGCATTCATATATTGTGGACCTGTTCATGATGGAATCAGATCATAACACTCCTTATAAGAGATAAACAGGTATCACAAGTCTAAAGACTACTATACATGACTGGCATATGATAATATATTGCATAAACACTTGTATAACATACACCAAATAAAGTTCTCATTTGGCAATGTTCAGTGAATTTGTTTCCACAAAACAAGTACCTATATGCTATCCTCAAGTATCTTTTATACTTCAACTTCTATGAGATCAAAGAGTTGCATGCATCGCATGCATGGAGGCTTAGCATATACTAGTCTTTGTGCATTGTTAATGCCCCATCTTGACAATATAATGACTTAGAACATTTGGAAAAACACAGCTTTGATGCATAAGGATCTCATCATCATAATTACTAAGTTTGCAAGGCTATTATGTTTTAATGGTTTCATCTAATTAGTGTTTGCATGAGTGTCAATTACATCACTAACATAAAGGAAAACCTATGTTACATTAAGCATTATAACTTATATGATATCATTTAACCATGTATCCTATGTCCCAATCCAATTGATTTAAGGGCATACACCAATTAAAAAAAGGAAAAAAAAAGAAGGTTTTGGTTTTGGTATTAATCAAGGAGAGTTTAATGGTGAAAATAAAGGGAATGTGAGGATTTAGAAGGGTTTTAAGAGAAGTTAAGGAGAAGCTATGGGAATAATATAATAAGAGTGTTTTAGAGGTTGAGGTAATAGTGTTGTGTATCCTTATGCTAAGCATGAAATTTAGAGTATATAGGACCACATTTTAACCATCTAAATAACCTAGCAAAAAGTCATTCATGGTGTACAACATGGTGAGTCATTATACCATGGTGAAAGTTTTTAACATTTGATTAGTTAATGTATAGCCTTGGCAGCAACAGAGACCGTGCATAAGTTAACATAATGAGCAAAGTTTGGCTTACCCTTGATTAATCTACATTATAACATGAAATGCGCTTGTAATAAGCCTCATGGACCATTCAAAAATGTTATGATCCAATGCTTAAAGCCTAAAAATGAATTCTATATGATTTTTAGAGAGATATGTCTAATATTGGATGATTTTTAAGGCCAAAGCTGTGATTAAATTTGAGTTTTGACGCAAGAGAATGGGGGGTGAAAAATGTCTCAAATAAGACCAAAATAGCCTTGAATATGATACTATGTGTTTTGTATCAATACAACTAGGAAAAAAACCCAAAATATACCAGTACATTAAACATGGTATCGATACAAAGCATGTTGTATCGATACCATCCTGTATTGATACTTGTTAGCCAAAAAAATAATGATTTTAGCTACAATATAAGCTTATATCGATACCATTGAACCTTGTATCAATACATCACCCTAAGTATCGATACAATACCCTCATGTATTGGTGTAAATAGCAAAATTTAGAAAATTTGATGTATGGGGTCCCGCATTGACACATAAGGGTTATGTATCGATACTTACAGGTCAAAATATGGATTTTTTATACCTTTGACTCCCTGAACACCTTACCTTATTTGGGAATAGTAGGGAATTGATCTATGCTCCTCTTATGTCTGATGATATCTTAGATGATGACCTCTAATGCCTTGATGTTTGTCCAGACAAAATGGGGTGTTTACAATCATATTTCACTGATAGACTAGTTACTGAAAGGTTTTGATGAGGTCATATCAACTCTTCAACATTTGGGTGGTTATGTGGATGGCTAGATCCTACTTTTTATCTATGAACATGATTATTAATTATGTTCACTGCCAGCATATTAGGAATCTAGTGGGTCACACATAATAGAATGATATTATTGGATTAAAATTGAGATTTAATTAAGTTTGACTTAATTAAATAAAAAATGATTAAATGGAGGACTTAATTGAAAAGTTCAATTAAGAATTTATTTAAAACAAAATTTAGACTTTATGAAATCTAAGATTTTATTATCTTTTTAAGACATAGTAAATAAGATTGTTTTATCCGGATAATGTCTAAATTGAGACATGCTATGTTCAAATGGATAATGTCTAAATTAAGACATTACATGGTGGACAATCACCTAGCTGAAATTCCTGGATAATCTCATCAAAATATTAATTATTTAGATAATTAGTATTAATAAGATTATTATGAAATTAAAATTGTTTTAATTTAATTTATGAATTTTATTTAGATAAAATTCATAAAAGAGTATTTAAATTAGCAAAATTAGTTTTTGCTTATTTATCTTAATTTAATTATGTGATAATTGAATAAGATAAATTAAGTTATTTATTTGATAAATAAATAGATTAATTTAGATTAAATCTTTGAAGAAACTTAACTTAGCTAAATGGTGCACCAAGTTAGAATTAAGTCTAGGTTCATGGTGCTTTGGCTGAATTAACTAGTCTCCTTTAGTGTATAAGGTTTGGCCAACATAGTGAGGAGAGTTATGACTAAACTAAATTACTTAAGGTGAAAGATTTCATCTACGCAAAAAGTGTGATTTGATCAAAATTTTTCTAAAAAGAAGAGATTGAATTCTGTTAAGTCAAGAAGGGTGGGACAGCTAAGTGTAGAATAGAATCGACTCACTTTTGAAGTGAATAAGTTTTGAGCAGAAATTATTTTCTCAAGTTCTCTTAACTGTCGCCACCCCAAAGTAAAAAAAAACACTATTGTTGCGACTCTTCTTTTCTCTTCTATTGTGCCATTCTTCCATTCTTTGAGAGAAAACACCATCCCGGGATTGTTCTTGGATTGAATGAAAGAAGAAATAAATGGCAATCATTTTTTGGTTAAGATTCATTAAGTCTTCTGGTAAGCATCAGAGAACTGCTGATCCTTGAAAAAGCTCCCATTATCATCTGTGCAGATTACCATCAGAAATAAGATAAGTGTGTTGCTCATGGCCTTCGAAAACCTGTCAGGGAGCTCAACCACCACTTATTAGGGATCTCTTAAATTAGATTTAACTTTAAATTATGATTTCAAAGAATTATGTAATCCCTTTACAGATGTGTGATTTAATTTTATTAAATGTGATTTTTAGTTACTACATGTTGACATCCCTCCTAAAGATCCATAGAGAAGTCCAACTACTCTATGTTTAATGTTTTCGCTACATATTATGTCATTTTGTAATTTTTTTAAATGTCGTATATCATGAGGTCAAACTCTACTAGGAATATGGATTCCCTTCATGTTTTGACATTGAATATGTTCTAAATTTATATGCGATATATATGAAAATATGACATCTAATTTATGATTGCATAACATATTGGATGCTAACAAGTTAACTGGGCCTAATTTCATTAACTGGCTCTGCAATGTTAAAATTTTTTTAGCGTAAGAACATAAAGCTTAGTCTGTAATGATCTTGTATTTGATGAGCTAGACTTAGTGCTTTTCAGAAAAAATGGGATGCCCATAGAATTCATAAAGATGATTTTTTATAGTCCATAAGTATAACGATGGCTCGTATATCTCCAAAGGCGACATGAAGGCATGGAGGCTTTAGACATCATCCTTAACCTTAGAGAATTGTTCGATAAGGAAAAGCAGAAAGAGAGATTCGATATCTTAAAGGAACTTTTCCAAACAAAGATGTCTGAAGGAACTCTTATTAGGACTGATGTGTTTAAGATGATTGGCTGGATCAATTAGAATAGTTGGGTTAGTTGATGGATAATGAGTTAGCCATTGATCTGGTTCTTTCCTCTTCGCCTCCAAGTTTTTCATAGTTTGTGTTTGACTTCAACACAAACACCTAGAGACATCCTTTTCAGGATTGTTGAACATGTTGACTATGTAGAAAAGTCTCTCAACAATAGGAAAGCTCTTCACTTGTTTAATTTTACTTCTACTTCTAAGAAAATAAAGAAGACGAAAAAGAAAATGAGAAAAGATAGAAATTTTTTGCCTCAAAGAGTTTAAAGCCAACTGGTGGAATAAAGCTCAAGGATGGAATTGATAAGGGAATTTGTCACCATTGCAAAAAACTTAGTCATTAGAGGAGAAACTACGAAGAATACCTTGAATCAGTCAAGGATAAAAAGTTGAAGAGAGTTTCAACCTTAGGCGTAAATTCAAAAAATTCATTTTCCTTTGGTATATGAAACTTAATTAGTGGTACTAAGTATGTTTAACAAATGATAAAGACAAGAGAAAGGATAAATGAGGATAACCTGTTGAAGAGAAAGGTAACCCAGCTAATATGACTGGGCTTGCACCTCTAATGAAAGTTATTGAGAACTTTCATTTTTATGATTTATTTTTAAAACATTGGATGTTTTATTTTTAGCTTTATGGATCAATTAGGAATTTTTTAGGATAAATGTTTTAAACATATATCTCTTATTTCTAGCATATGGATGCCATGCTTTAATGATTTCCTTTAATAACAAATCTTAGTAGAATTGTTCTACACCTTGGTCTATCAAATCATATTATGCCAATTGAATAAGACCAATTAACTCAAGTTCGAATCTAGGTAAAGATTGAATTTCCTACAAGAAGTCTTACACTTGCAAGATTTAGTGGGACTACCCATGAGTTGTTAAAGGTTAATATTCATGAATAGATGACAAATAAGAGTTATACATGCTTGGATGTAATATTGAAGTGTTTCCACTAGAGAGATTACATAGTTATATCCTAAAGCAATCAAGCAAATCGCTTTATCAAAGGCTTCTGAAAAGATTTGTTTCAGATCTTTAGCCATCAGGCTAATAAGATGATTCCAATAGTTATTCAAGATAACTGAGCCATAAGATTGGAATCAAAGTCTGATTGTGCTATAAATGGTTTAATGGCTTGATAATAAAGATTATCATTAATGAATTAGACATATACTCCACAAAAAGCAATGCAATTACTTCAAGTGCAAATGATAGATGTTGGTGCCCTTGAACCAATAAGATTGGGACATGGGATTCATGGTCAAATAACAACATACACATTGCTAAGTTAAAGTAACATAAGTTTTCCTTCATGTTAGTAGCGTAATTAACATTCATGTAAACACTAGTTGGATGAAACCCTTGAGAGAAAACAACCTTGCAAAAATAGTAATGAGTTACGATGGTGAAATCCTTACGCATCAAAGCCATATTTCTAAAAATATTCTTATTAAGATAGGGCATTGACAATTCATAAAGAATAGTATATGCTAAGCCTCCATATAGTGGATGCATACAACTCTTCGATCTCATAAAAGTTGATGTGATATACTTGGAGATAGCATATGGGTGCTTATTTTATGGAAACAAGTCATTGAACATGGCTCGAATAAGAATTCCATTTGGTATAAGTCACTTAAGTGTCGATATAGATGTTTTTATGTGTCAGTCATGCATATTAGTCCTTAGACTTGTCATACTAGGTCATCTTGTATGTAGAGTATCATATTTAAATATCATTATGATTAGGTTCACAATGGATAGATACCAAAATAAGGTGGTTTTGGGTATAATATGAAACACACTAAAGATTAATGTGTGATCTAGAGAGGATTCACCACTTCATGACATTGGAGACAAATCTCGAATGATCTTGCTATGGTTCATTGGATTAAAGTCTCTGGTCACAACATAGTGGATTATGAGGAATAGTTCCCATAGATTCATGATCATTAACCATAAGTTGCAAGACCTAACATGGGTAAAGTTTTGAGTAGACATTGCACCATGCTTATTCTCAATCTGGGATATCTACTGAAAAGACTGTAGTACACTGATAGGCTAGTTACTAAAAAGTTTTGAAGAAGTCATGTTTCATTCTATCAATATTTGGGTGGTCATGATGGATTACTAGATCTCACTCTTATTCTATGGAAATTATTAATGAGATTATTTATGTTAATTGATAACATTTTGGGAACTTAATGGGTCACACATAATAAGACGAAATTGTTGAATCAAAACTGGTGTTCAATTAACTAGAATTAATTGAATAAAAGACAAATTGAGGAAAACTTAACTGAATAAGTTCAATTAAGAATAGTTTAAAACATAATTTAGATTTATGGAATCTAATTAGAAATGTCTTAACATGTAACTCTAATAAGAAAGTCTTATTAAGAGAATCTCTAAATATAGACTTAGCTTTAAGGAAAAATATTAAATAAGCCAAATATTTGCATTTGAAAATTAAATATATTATTTAATAATTATTTAATATTATTCACACGAAGTAAAATTGCTTCACTTAGGTTAGAAATTTAATTGTGGATTAGATTATCTAACATGTGAATTAAAGGTTTGGACTAAAATCCCTAAATTAGCAAAACAAGGGAGTTTAATAATAAATTACACCAAATTAAGCTTGCTAATAGGCTAGGCGCATGCTTTAGCCATCCTTGGTGTGCTATTGGGTCGCAAAGCCCAATTTTGGATAAGCTAATTAAAAATAGTTTTATTTGGGCTCCAGGTAACAATAAAAATGGCACCACTTGTAGGGTTTATTTCTAATGGGTCTACTTCACTCATTAAACATCTAAACCTAGTCTAAGAGGCTTATAAACATAGCATTAAGTCTCTTTGGGATAAGTTGCCTATCAAAAAACCTAGGCAAGAATCCCTAGAACTTCTTGAAGCTAATTGCACTAACCATTAGTTTCTTTAAAGCATTCATTGCAATGATTCACATCTAAAATAGCCAATAATCATTTTTGATTGCAACAATGGTAGAAAATCAATCTTCTATCTTAATGGAATTAATCAAAATAAAAAATTATGAATTTGGATTCGTTTTCTTATATTTGTGCATACTAGCCATCACCCCAAGGAGTTATTTTCTTCCTCTTCTTTGCACCAAAGGTAAGGAATTGTTTCCAGATCTTATTAGATCTGAACCCACTAGCAAATTGTCTTTCATTTATGGCTTTAGAAGGCACTGACTAACACTCAAGAACTATCTGGTCAAAGAAGGTTTCAACTATTGTCTATGTGGATCACCGTTAGAGGCAGTGCAATTGAACTACTAATGATTTCGAATTACCTTTTAAGAAGCTTGCTGATTCAGATTTGGGAATCTTTCGAAATGCAAAACTCAAGATTATGATATCTTCGAGTTAGATAATTTTTAATCACATGGTTGATTAATTTTAGATTTAATTCAATTATGTTTACCATATGTAAAACTAACTAATAGATCCATAGAGAAGTCCAGCTTTTTAGTGTTTACTGTTTCTGCTGTATATATTATGTTAATTATGAATTTTTTAAATGTTTATCTTTGCATAAGACCGGACTTTACCAAGAATGTAGATTCTTACAACTTCCTCCTAAATTGGTTCAGTACCCATAACGGGCCTACCTTATGAAGCGCTACATGATTCATGTGTGCGAAAGAACAACAAACCTTTTTATGACTAAATTTACAACCTTTATCCTAAATTCCCCACAAAGAAAACACAACAAGAACTAGTAAGACAACATAAAAATAAAGTGCAGATTTATTCCTAAAAAATTAAAAAACCAAGGGAATTATAATTAATTATTAGTTAAAATCAAATAATTAAGAATTTTAGCTAACACATAATTAATTTTAGGCCTGACACTCATGAACTCTCCAATGGAGTTGCCAAGCTGTCGTAACATCATAATATGAATCCAATATGCTAGATTTGAATAGATAAAATTTATTTTTTTCCTTTCTTCATATTACGATGGTATGTATTTGCCGTACTGAATCGCTCATCTAACTTAACCCTAAATGGTCATTATGAAATGAGCATTTAACTTGGAGTTGCCACAACTCTATTTTGGCTAGGTGAGATGGTAACCATTGAGTTTTTCTTTTAAGGGTTATAAAAGCCTTAAAAAAAAGCTCTGAAGTCCACTTAATAACCGAAGATTCACATTAGAAGGGTTTGGGAGTTGATTATACGCAGAGTTAGACATGCCTCCTCCATAATGCTTATAAATTGTTACCTATTAACTATGTGTCAATTAAAGTCTTGATTATGGTTCGTTTTAATTTTCGGTATCTAACTATAATTCCCCATTTTAAAATTATTTGCAATTAATATTATAATTTCCACTGTAAGTAAATCAAATTTTTGCATTTTTGAAAATTAAAATATTTTTCTCACCCCTCCAAAAAAATGAAAAAATATAAAAGTTTTATTTTTTTAGAAAAATTGAAAATTATGAATTCCTTGTTTCAAGAAGGTATTCTTTTGTTTAAAATAATTGATGATGTGACTTTTATATATTGGAAGCACACATATGGATTATTTTAACTCGGCGATATTACCTTGTATTTTTTAAAAAATATATAATATAATCCACACATACGTATATATATATTTAATTTTTGGCACAATAGCATGAAAATGACTCCAAATAGCATACATGAAATTGCAAAATGATTATTTAGTTATGGAAAATAACTTAAATAGAACTAACATATATGGACATTATAGAATGGCCCTAAATTATAGAAACTGATTTAAATGCATGGAATTTTGCATAATAATTCCTAAGTTATGGAAAATGGCTTAAATGTTTCTAAAATATATGAAATTGCTTAAAGGTCCCTCAATCTCGAAAAATAACCTAAATGATCCCAATATACATAAAATTACATAAAAGTCTTTTGATCATGGAAAATGACCTAAATGACAATAAAATGCATGAAATTGCATAAAAGTCCCTAGATCATGAAAAATGACCTAAATGACATAAAAATCCATGACATGTTATAAAAAATCCCTAAGTTGTGAAAAAATGACTAAAATGACATAAAATGCATGAAATGTCATAAAAGTTCCTAAGTCATGGAAACTGACTAAATGACCTATAAATGCATGGGAATTGCAAAAATGATCCTTAACATGCATGGAATCATTATGGGGAAATTACAAAATGGTCCTTAAAAATTTTTAACACTTCTAAATGCACTCCTAAACATCACTTTCACCAACAAACATACAAGCATGCATCATACATGATTACTACTCACAAAATATTTTATTACGAACATACATGGATCCATAATAAAACATGGAATTGTTTTATTGAACACAACATTTAATGAAAAATGCATGGTAATACAAATCACAATTTTAATAAATGAAAATGTCATAAAATGCATGTCATACTTGATTTTGAACACAAAAAACACCTCATTAACATGAACATACATATAATTACTAATATGCATGATGATATGGCCATAATCACAATATTTTCATGAAAAATGTATGAATATGGGAATAATGATAATAAGGCATGGAAATTGACATAAAATGCATGTATCATACATGGAATAACATATAAGTACATCAAAAGTCAAAATAAAATTACATGACAAAGAAAACTTAATGAAAATCATATAGAAACTAAGAAACTTGGCATAAAATATTTGGAAAGTAAACATTCTTGATGGAAACTTGGTTTTTACATAACTTTTGACAAAAAACATTAAAGACAACAAAATATAGCAACCTAAGGTCATAGCTTAAGATTTGGCAATAACTTGGTTTTATATCATGGCATCAATCATCACCTAAGCATGGCTTAGGATCATTAAGCTCTCATCAAAAGAAAGAAAAGATGTAAAATGAAAGTTAAAGATGCAAGGAAATAATTTTCGGTAGAAACTTGAAAAATCCCTATTCTTTTCTCTTTTTTTTTCTTTTTTTGCTTTCTAGTTTTTTTTTAGTTAAAAATTGAAAGGATCCTTTCTAACAAACATTCCAAGGTGTTCAAACCTTATTTTGTTGATAATCTAATCCCCATGCAAGTTTATCCATATCTTAACAACTCACCCAGGCTTGCTTTCAAGTAATCTCTCTACCTCGCTAAGTGGTCTAATCAAAGGTTGAAACCTTTCCAAATGGAGCATGATTTGAGTTGAGTTTGGTGGATAATCCAACTACTTGCCATCAAAGAGAAACCCTCATGCAAAATTGCCATAGCTTGGTTTCATGCAAGAATAAGTTTTTAACTCTAATCCAAAATAGCACCCTATTCAATTTTAGCTAAACTAAACTCAAAATAGTTTAAAAAATAATTAAATTAAATGCTATTTAGTTCCCAAACATAATTAGAACATGAATCTTATCTATTTTAAACTTATTTAAGCTTTAATGGCTTAGGCTATGTAGGTGGTTGTTATGTTCATGTTTTAATGTAAAAATGTTGGTAAAATACCCCTTACATGATTATGAAATAAACCAAAGCTATTAGGAAGGTGAAATGTAAGAAATCTTGGAGTGAAAAGGCTTGTTCATGGTGAAAAATTTCATGCAATATCTATATATTTAGTGTTTGTATTGAAACAATTGCTTTCCATAACCAAAAATACTAGAAAACATAAGGATATATCAATACAATATATATTGTATTGATACATTTGCAATTATATCGATCTAATATGTAGTTGTATTGATACACCCACAATCTTAAGTCCTAAAAGGATCCTAGTCGATGATGTTTTAGTACATCTTTGGGAATTTCGTAAAAATAGCATTTTTTTACCTAGCAACACGACATCTGACAATCCCTTTTTTTTTATCATTTTTATTTTTTTGACCTTCCAATTAAGTCCATAGATGTTAGAAAATTAGTTAAGGAAGAAAGATAAGTGCCTTTCACTTGGGTCCAAGATCAAGCACCACTTACTTGAAAAAGGTTTTGGATAGAATTAGGTGTCCATAGTATGAAGATGCGATTAAAAGAGGGACCCAATTGAAAATATTAAAAGTTGGAAAAGCTGAAATTGGAAATTAAGATAGGAAGAGGCCAATTAGCTTAGCATAGTACAAGAGTTCATTTAAAGAACCAATTGATGGAATTAAGATAATGAGAAATTAGAATTAAGGGCTACTTAGGATAAAATGATAAAAGAGACCAAATTGGGAAGAACTAAAGTACTAGAAAAATATAATTAAAGGCTTAATTGAAAGATGAATAAAAGGATAAATGAAATTGGTATGATTATTGTCGAATTTAATCACACAAGTGCACTCATCGCAATGAGTAATATAGTGATAAATAGAGTATAGTTCCCATGAAAAGTTGAACTAAATTTGCTAAGTACAAGAATTAAAATAACCTAATCTTATCCAAACAACCAATTAAAGATTGTAAATTAAAACTTAAATTAAACTAAAATTAACTAAATTATCAAAGCAAGTAAAAAAAGGGGTTTACTTAATCAATGAGTAAAGCTTAGGATTACAATTTCCCTCAACACTTCATTTGAATATGTTTTACCTTTTAACTTGAATAATGATAATGAGTTGTTAACGTAGAATTCTAAATTATTTATAAGTACCTTTCAATTATCTTATAAGAGTATCTCTCCTAACCGGTTTACTATATTCCTATGCAAATTGAATTAAAAGAAACCCATTAATCTTGAACTCTAATTTGGTTGCATATGACATGCTCATATATTCCTATCTCACATGCAAATCAATTTATCCTAATAAATGAATATGAAAAATGTATCATTCAATCCAAGTTTAAACACAAAACTCCCTTTTCCAAGTTTATTAAGATTACTAAATCAATCAATTAATGGCCAATCAATTAGAAGCATTAAGAACAAATTGAACAAATAACTCAAATATCATTAAATCAATAAAAGAAAATAAAATAATTCAAACTAAACATTAAGTTCCATTGTAACCCTACAAAAATAAATTTAGTTTATATTAATTAAATAAAACATAAAATACTAGAGTTTCACCATCATTAACATTATAATAAAGATAAAAAATTAAGGGAAAAGAGAAAACTAAGATTTTTCTTGTCTTGGTCTTCCACTTTCTCCAATCTGTCCTCTTTTATTGCAAGTTTCAATGGCTACTCTCATCTTTAGAAATTAGAGACAAATAAAAGCTATAATGTATTTCTAGTATATCCCTATTTCTAATCCTAAGAGTTATTTATAGCCAAAACCCTTGAGAAAAAAAACTTGGTCTGTAAGTAGCTCAATCAATTTATTTTTGGAGAATTTTTTTCAAGAAATCTTTTAGGTATTTTGTTTTCTTCTTTTCTCTTGATTTTTTTTTT
>JBBYHL010115953.1:7799-25847 GCA_038381835.1 Adansonia madagascariensis | reverse complement strand
TTTTAAGCTTAAGGTATGCTCCTTAGCATTATCTACTTCATAACCACCAATGAATCATGATTTTGGTTGTACCTTTAAAAAGAAATTTAATTGGTATGGGAAAACTTTAAATTTCAGAACTCATGCATTAGGCATTGGATTAAAAAGGTTTGTCCTAGAGGAAAAGGTGTTTTTGACTTATTTATACTTTTACTCTTCCTAAATCAAGGATCTGTAGAAGTGTTATGAAAGTTATGACAAAAGGTTATTTAAATGAGGGAGATCTTAAAGTTACTATCATTATTTTAACAAATATTAAACTATTGGTACCTGAATCATTTGGAGTATAACTTATTTGTTTGACTCTTAAGGAATACCAAAAAGAAGATTTAGGTGTGGAAGTTCTATGATTGTAAAATATCTATGGGTGTGAAAGGTTTATGGTTATGAAAAGCCTATGACTGAAAGTTCAGGATGTAAATGGAAATAAAAGACTTTTGCAAGAAAGTTCAACTACTTAATAATGATCATCCATCAAAGAAAAATTTTCCAAAATGTTGTCATTACCCAAGATACTAGAAAACAGTATTAAAAAAAATCATGACCCATGACAAAATGTACATTATTTATAAAGCAAAATATATTTCAAAATTTAAGTAGTCTAAAAAGAAAGATATAGAATTTTAAAGCCAAGATATAAATTACCCCTGTTTGGCCTACTACCATAAGGTCAACAATCCTTAAACCAATCATTCTTGATAGGTATTCAGCAGCTCCTAGAATTTTACCAGTTCAATATTCCTTAAAGCTTATACTTGCTCTTGAATGCATTGTAGTTCTCTATGGAATGGCTTTCCACCCTTTAGTGATACTCATATCTGACATACGGATTGTACCATTCTAGGTAGGTCTACTAAGCTTTGCTGGAATAGCGGAGACCATCGAATTTTGAACGAGCAAAGAAAAGAGCTTGATCTAGGAAATTGATGGGGCATAATAGACCTTCTTTCTTTTTTTTTTCTGCTTCTGAGAATCGCCTAAATCATCTTTCAGGTTTTTTTGCCCTTTAGAACTTTGGGTTAAAAGGGTTTGCATAAAGGGCTACGATGTACATGGATAAACTTGCTAAGGTTGCTGAAAGATAAAAGGCTAAGGGTGAGGGCATAGCCCAAATGGATTTCCTTATTTTCTCGACTCACAATGATACTAGCTTCCATCTGTCGTGACTTATTGGCATTTATGGATATGGTCACTTTCTCATCCCACATATGCCACCTGATTGGTATCCATGATCTTTCTAGTTTTTATACCATGTTTAGTTCTTTCAAAGCAAATGAAATATCTATGAACTCAGGGAAAACTTTTTCAACCAATTTGTCATAGGACAAAGGTAGCAAAATGTCTACCAAATAGGCATGCATTTCTTTTTTGGTGAAAGGTGGTTGAACGCTTAAAGCTATATCTTTCCATCTACAAGCATATTCTCTACAGCTCTTGCTAGGATTTTTTCTTATATTTTGGAAGGTTCTTCAATCTAGGACCATTTCCAATATGTGCTAATATTGTCATGAAAATGCTTGAGTCAAATCCCTTTATAGACTAATCTAGCCTCTATCTAACTAGAAGTACCATTCCAAAACTACCTCAGTAGGCTTCAGGGAAAATATGGACAAGCAATTTTTCACCTCTATTATACCAAGCCATTTTGCAGTAATATGTTGTCAAATGTGCCTTAAGGCAAGTGAACCTGTCATACTTTCAAATTTCATAAATTAAAACTTTGGTAAAATAATTAGATCTTGCATTGGACCGAGATCTTCCATATCAACCCAACTATTACAGCCTCGAGCTTTCCTTCCATAAGCTGTAGCTTCCCTTTGTCAAGTTTTGCATTAGCCAACTCTTTGCCTTTTTGCTTACAGCCCTTTGTTTATCCAAGTTAAAACCATCAATTCTTTTTGTACAGTGATGGTCTTCGTATCTACCCCTTGTGCAGATATATTAGGATTAATATTAATGGTAAGTGGTAGATCAGCTACAGGAACATTTTGCTATATGTTATGGGTATCTATTTGGTTGTGCATCTTAGATATTGGCCAATAGTCCTTCAACTTCCCCTCGGATGTCCCAACAGGAGTGTCAATAGTACTTTCTACCTGTGGGCAAATTAGCTCCCTTATCTTGACTAGTTCCATCGAACTTGCAATTTATTCTTGCCATTATGTGATATCTTTCATTTAGCGATTCATGTTTTTTTCACCTTAAAATTAAAAGGGAACTTAAATAATTTTGAATGAAAATGTATGTGTCTTGTCACTATTAATCTTTATTATTATTCCTATATGGAAATCAATGAATGGAAAATTGAAAGGTGAATTAATGAACAAATAAATGGTATGGTATCGATATTAATAAATGAAAAATTGATATATGAATTAATAAATGAATAAATGAAGGAATGAAGGAATGAGCCGCATTTGATGGAACAAATTGGATGCCAAGCAATTGGGTGAGTATCAAACATGGAGATTATTATAGGGGCAAGAATTCAAGGAATTCAAGTCACAATTCAACACTATCCTTTCATCAATGAAAACTCTTTGATTTATTTTGTGTGGGTGTACAAAATGATATTTACAAGATTCAAAAGTTAACAAATAGATCTATTTTTGCAAACACTTCATTTTCCTAATGGTGTTAATGTTTCTAGGGGACCCTAGGAGATCCTAATCATTTTTTTTGAACCTATATTTACAAAGCCAAAAGATTATCTTCACAATCACTTTATTAACCTTTAGCACTTCACTGCATTTAATTAGAAGGTTTATTCATCAAGTTCCCACACTAACTTGACCCTTTGTCCTTCAAAGCTCAAATTCTGAATTAGATGAATTCCCTAACTTTGTATTTCAACTTGATACTATCTTCTATTGAGTGACCTTGATTGCCAAAATGATAATCACATTGCTTATTGGCATTGTAATTGCTTAGGTGTGGGGGCTTTAGCAATTTCATTTGTAAGGGTACCAAAAAATGATTCTGAATAAGTTGCGGTAGCAATTCAACATAGGGGATAGGAATCAAATCAAATTGATTTTGGTCTTGATTGTTTTCCCACCCTTTTTATGATAAGTGGTTTGGAAATAATTTGGCAATGATTTTCCTCCAGTCTGCTTTCTATCCGGAACCTTAATGCCTCAGTTTTCATAAGTTTTCCATCTTATTTTTAAATTGAATACAATCCTCAATAGAGTGTCCCTAGACTAAGCATGGTATTCATAGTAAGCTTGAGGATTATACCCCATTTTTATAAGGGATTTCATGATATTTAATATAAACAGGTTTGATCAAATGATTTTGAAGCAAATAATGGTACACATCTTTATAAGTTAGTTGGATTGAATCAAATCGAAATCTTTTTTGATTTCCCTACATTTTTTCCTTGTACCAAAGCCTGTGGATGATCAAGGATTGATAAAATGTTGGCACGAGCATTGTTGATCTGTAGTGGTGGAAAACTAAGCAATTCTTTCTAGTTATATGAATAGACCATAGATCAAAATTTTCCCTTTATGGTATGCTTGATTCAGCCTTTGTATTGTCAAGTATAAGTGTTAGATTAAGGTAATGGGGGCAATGACTCTTGAGAGCAATCCATTTTGCTTTGATTTTGGTCCTTCATCTTTTATATAACCTTTGAAAGCTACTTCTTTATTTCCTATGCATCTTGTCTGACTTCCCTGATGGTTCTTTCCAAAGTGATAACCCATGTTTCCAATTGAGGTGTCAAGGTCACGGCCAATTGACCTAATATAGATGATGACGCATCTTTCATAGACTCCCATTCTAGGATATTGGTAGTTATTTCAAACAGTTTTGCAAATGGACTTTTCATTCCACGAACTTCGTGTCTGAATTCCTTTTAGATGGACTTTAATGTGTTGATTCTTGTTTCTAAATTATCACCCATGTCTTTGTCCTCAAAATGCAATAAATAAAATGAATTTAGCACATCATGGAAATTATGAATGCATGACCATATAAACAAATTAATAAATGAAAAAAAATGCTTCAATGAGTTTGCAAATTTTCATGAAATATATATGTGATGCAAAAATTAAAAAGGCAAAATGGTAACACTATCTTCTTTCTTTCAATTGTTTTCTTCTTTTTTTTTCTTTTATTTTTTAATTCAAGAAAGAGTCCACGAAATCCATTTTTCTAGTCATACGAATTTTTATAAAAATGAAATAGCAATTACCAAAAATTGCTATGAGAAAATTCATCTCAATATAGCAAATTAAGGCAAAAATAATGAAAATAAAATTTATCATGGCAACACAATGTATACTTTTTGATATCAGGAAAATCAAATTATAAGAGTAAAAGGTTAAAAGCATTCCCCTATGTGTACTTATTTTGGTAACTTTTAGAACTAGGTATGGCTCTAACTAGGCAAGGCCCTTATAGTTCATTGCATGAAATTCGAGTTAGACACCTAAATAGGTTTTTGAATTCCTCAACCCCGAAAAGGACTAATGAGGCACCCTAATCTTTACTCATTATAGGTTTATGTCAAAAAGGGTTTTAATTCGAGTTTAAGTATCTACCATTCTCGTAATAAGGCTAACACCTTATGTAAGCATTGAATTTACAACCAATATGTTTTGACTGGCCCAGACAGATACTAATACCTCAGAAGGTAGAGCTACTTTGCCCCCTCCTAAAATATTGGCTAGCTTATGCCCCCTCATATGCTAAGGGTGTCTAATGCATATGCATGTGCACAGTGTGTGTGGGGGAACAAATAAACCTATTATGACTCGACTGTTTCAAAAATAAACCCCTATCCTAGATGCCCCACAAAATAATGTTGCAAAGGAAACAAATAGGTTAGCAAAAATTTTGTATAATAAAAATTTTGTTTTGAAAAATACCAAGAATTACATTTAAATACCTATTAAAACTGAATCAATCAATAGTTAATTAATACATGATCAATTTTAGGCCCGACTCTTTAAGCTTTTCCTAGCAAAGTTGCCAAGATATTGCAATGTGACCTAGTTATGAATCCTGACCAAGCCTGACTTAAAAGGCCTTCATTCCTATATTTATTTATATATCACTATTTTATATTCTCTTACTCCTATGGGCCATATCATTATTAATATTTTCTCATCTTCAGGAATTGGGTTCTTGAGATGAATCACTCATTCGACTTAACCCTAATAACTCATTATGAAATAACTATTTATTTGGAGCCGTCACCAATCTATTTCGGCTAAGTGAGATCGATCACCTATCAAAGTTCATATTTTAAGGGTTACAAAACCCTAGAATACTAACTCTGAGATCCACAATCATATAGAGATCATATAAAAGGGTCCGGGAGTCAATTCCAATCACAAGTGAGGTTCGACATTCTCATGATGCTTGAAAATCAGTACCTTATTAATTACATGTTAACTTCAATTTTGATTTTTATCTGATTTCAACATATAGCATTTAATTGTAATTCACAAAATAATATTTTATGAAACCAATTTCTTATTTTGTTTCAGGAAAATAAGGTTTTTGAAATTTTTGAAAATCAAAATCTCTTATGTACCCACCAAAGGACCAATGGAACATAAAGCTTTTTTTTATCATTCTCAGAGGAACACAAAAAGGTTTTAAAAATCCAAATATCTTTGGCACCCCACCAGAGGGCTAGAAGAATGTGAAAGGTTTTCTTTGTCCAAAATTTATATAAGTCTTGATTTTTACATTGAAAAAGAAATCTCATTACTAAAATAATCCTTAGAACCCTTCTCATATTCTAGGAGAAATTTCATGTATTACTTTATCTCGAAGATATTGCAATAATTTTTTAAATATTTTGATTTATGTATATAAATATTACCTCAAACTCGATTTAGATGAAAAGTAATAAACTCGACTTTAAGGATCCATATTTGGTTGAAGCAACCAATATATCCCCTAAAGTACACTTTCATCATGAAAGCATCCCAGTGCTCTAAAGGACTTGGTTTTCTAATAAATTACTAAAGTGCCCTGAAGGTATACCTTCAACATGAAAATATCTGAGTACCCTAAAGGACACAACATCATTATAAGAATTATGAACCTTTCCTAAATGAAAACCTTTGGCATAAAAGCAATCTGACGACTACCTAGCACTCAGCTTTAGGGAAAATTATTAAAATGCCTCAAGGTATACTTTTAACATGAAAGTATTTTTGTATGCTAAAAGACAAGAAAAGGATCATAAAAAAGCTAACCTATCCCAAATGTCAACTTTTGGCATAAAAGCATCCCAATAACTCTAAAAGACTTGGATTTAAAAAATTACCAAAATACCCCTAGGGTATACCTTGGACATGAAAGTATCTTAGTATCTTAATGGATATAAAATGGATCATCAAAAGATGAACCTATCATGAATGTACACTTTTGGCATAAAAGCATACTAGTGACTCTAAATGACAATAACCAAAATGTCCCTACGGTACATCTTTGACATAAAAGTATCCCAATACCTTAGAGGACATAAAAAGGATCATCAAAAAATGAACCTATCCTAAATGTACACTTCTGGCATAAAAGCATCCCAGTGACTATCTAGGACTCGATTTTAAGGAAAATAACTAAAATGCCTTTAGGATATATCTTTGATGTAAAAATATCCTAGTACCCTGAAGGACACGAAAATGATCATAAAAAAATGGACCTATCATAAATGTACATTTTTGGCATAAAAGCATCCTAGTGACTATCTAAGACTTGATTCTAAAGAAAATTACCAAAATACCTTTAGTGACTACTTTCATTATGAAAGTATCCTCATAACCTTAAAAGACTTGGTAAAAGAAGGAAATGGTGATTTTTTACACTAAATAGGTAATACAAAAATCAAAGGTGTCCTAGAATGCAAAACTTACAATTAAGCCCCAAAATTTTATAAAATTACATTTCTAACCCCACCAGAGGACTAGAGGATATGAAAGGTTTTATTATTTTCTACACCCCCTTAAAAAACCAAAAAAATAACAGAAATACCCTAAAATTACCAAAATACCCTAAATAATGAATTTAATGTAAGAAATGACTATTTTAACCCTAAAAGGGAAGACTTTATGAAATAAACACTAAACTTTTCTAAATTTCCATGATAGTCCTTACATGATACAAAACATGAAATCAAGTATTAAATATATTTAAATGAACACAAAAATCATACTAAAGTTCACAAGAAAGATTCGGTCAAATGTGTTTAGCCCAAAAATAACCTTTTTATTATTTGTTGGAAACAAGTCCACCAATTTTTTATATTTACCTATTAGTCCTTACATGTTATATATTTACTAAATAACATTAAACACATCAAAATATCACCCAATCGAACCTTGTTAAGCTCGACCAACATAGATCTACCATCCATGGCCTTAAAAAAGTTTGGAAAATTTATTTTTAGGTCCCTATAACTTTGAAAAATAACAAAATAACATAAATCAACATAAAATAACAATCAACACCAAGATCAAGGCCTCCATATGTTTCAGCCATCATTGGAAACAACAAAAAGTAATTTTTCCTTAACACTGCAATCATATATCTAGGTTCTTCCAAACTTAAGTCAACATTATAATATGTGAAATCATGAAAAATAAACCTATATTTAACAAAATATTAACAAGAAAATACCAAGGAAAATAGTATCAACATGATTATATACATATGACAAAATCAACATCATCTCAGTAACAATATCGACACATCATCAACAACATGAATATGTAAGAAAACGAGTTATTATTAAGAAAAATCAAGCATAACTACTAAAAGCAAAGAAAATGAATCATAGCCATCATGCTTAACCTTTCAACATAAATTGAGAACCATGAGCCTAAAATGATATTGGCTCATCAAGAAGAAGAATAATGAATGAGAAAATGACAAAACTTCAAGATTTTTGAAGAATTTCTACTTTAAAAGCTTAAGAAACTTAAAAAATTTTTAATATTTATAGTGTTTTTTTTCTCACCAGAAACCAAATCCTTTTTCTTAAAGCTTTCTTCTTTTATTTATAAGGGGAAGAATCAATTAATACTTGGCTGAAATAAGCTTGGCCATCTATTTTTTTCCTTTTATTATTATTTTTTTAATTTTTGATTTGATTTTTAATTAATAAATTTATGAGAAGTTGTAATTAGCATTAAATATATATGTACCATTTGTCATATCAAAATTCCTTCAATGATGATAAGATAAGATCATCTAATTGGATAAATAAAACTAAACTTGTAAAATTTTACAAAAAAAATCCTTATGAAAGGAAATTAATATTTAAAAAATGCTAAACTCATAAAATAAATTGAAATTTCAAAAACTAAATTAATATATGTTTGATAAAAATATTTAAACAATTTTAAAAATTATAAAATTGAAAAAATCTAATAAAAAAATTTACAGAGTGGAAAACTACGTTGCTTAAAATGGATTGGGATGTTTGAAAAGTAATTTTATGCTAATTTAATGGGAATATCTAAAGCATTTTAAAGTTCAGAACCTGAGAAAATTCTCATAAAATTTTTATAGATAAAGGAAACTCATATTTTGAAACTGAGAAAAACTTATAGAAATACATTGAAACTTATATAACATGAGTTAAATACAACATATTATCCGAAATATTAATTTATAAAATGGTAGAGATGAAAATCCAAAGTCCAAGATAAATCTGTACCAAAGAAACTCACGAGCAAAATAAGCGTGAGACTCTGCGAAATTCAAAATAATTAGCAAAATTGACAACGAGACACCTTGTGCTATAAACTGCCAATATATAATTTTTCTTGAATTTTTTTATTTTTCAAAATGCATATCAGTATAAATACTGCACAAGTGTTTGTAAAAATATAGGATAGTCAACTTTTCGAGTTTTAAGAACAACTCTTAAAAAATGCCTAAAAATGGAAAATTTGAGTGTGACATTATCTACAAAAATGATTTTCAAAATTTGATCCCGACGATCATTTTCAATCCTATCCTAGTACTTTGAGATAGACAGGGCTAACCCTACATATGTGGCATTAATAAGCTCAAAGGGTTGAAAGAAAGGATTAGGAATCTCCTCATCATAATCTATATAAAGTGCATTAGTAGACATAACAACCATGATGTCTTCTTATCCACTAATGAAAACCATCTTATCATCCACAATAAATTTTAATTTTTGGTGCAAAAGGAGGGAACCACCCTTGCTGAATGAATCTAGGGCCTACCCAACAGATAATTGTATGACGATGCAATGTCCATCACCTGAAATTCCACTTCAAAAGTACACGAGCTAATTCTCAAAGGAAACGTGATCATACCAATAACATCTTGCCTAGTCTTCTTAAAGGCATGGACAATAGTATGACTAGTCTTAATGTATAAGGCATCAACCAGCATCCTTTGTAGAATGACTAAGGGTAGCATATTTAATGCAAAATTGTTATCAATTAACACTCATGGCAAATATATCCCTTACAATTGGTAGTAATATGGAAAGCTTTTGCATTGTCCCTCCATCCTGAAGGGATCCTGTCACTGAGTGATATGAAATTGTCTACTGTAACTCATTTTATCCATAAAAATGTTATGCACTATAAATGCCTAATTTAAGACCTTTAGCAAAGCCTTCCTATGTGATTCTGAGTTTAACAACAGTGATAGCATTGATATCTTTGCGAGCTGCTTATTCAACTCCTCCATAATGCCATAGTCACTATGCTTTATAAACTTCAAAAACTCTTTAGCTTCTTGCTCACTCATTGGCTTCTTTACTTCGCTAGAAACTATCTCTATTACTACTCATGGCTCATTTCTAGTCTCTTCGATAGCCATTGATTTTTTTTCTCTATAGTAGGCATAACATAACATCTTCTACTCCTAGTCACTAACTTATTACAGCATCAACCTGAGTATGTGATTCTTCTGCTATTACTATATACTTTTATGAAACTGCTATATCACTATTGTATGGAAATGGTGTAGGGACCACAACAACTACTTTTAAAGTTTGCATAACAAGTATAACATTAACAGCAAATTCCTTACAGTAAATAAACATTAGTCTATCAATTCCATATAAAACTATTGCAAACCCCTTACCAACATGTTTATTGGTTCTACTACTAACTTAGGCTATTTCATGCACACTCTTATCTCTTTAATGTCCATCAGCTTTCGAACAACAGCTCTAAAATTAGCACACTTTTGTAGCTCATGTTCATTCATACCATGGAACTTACAATACTTTTCTTAACTACCCACTATTAACCTTTCTAGGACCACTTTAGCTTTCACTAGAGCTTCATAAACTACCCTCGAATGAGTCTTTACCTCGTCTATAGTTATTTTTACCTTACATGCCTTCTCATCCATTGCCATATTCACCTTAAGCTCAGCATGATTAGGCAATAAATTTTTAGCCATATTTAGACCAGGTCTATTTTTAAACTTTAGCTTATCGGTATCAATAAAACCCTAAACTCTTTTTTTAATTGGATAATTCTCTATCGAATGCCTCTATGTACCTCTGTGATACTCATATATAGCATTGGCATCATATCTTTTCAATTAAGGAAGTTATAAGGGTGTGACATAGATTGGTGCTATCAATTGACCCTGAAGTAACCATGGATATAAGTCATGATATCACATTGGGATTGGACTAAATAATTATCTATTGTAAGTTGGTCTAGTGGGTCTAAAGTTATTTTTGGTGTTTTAAGTATTCTAGTTACTTTGGTTACTGCTTTATAGGTTTATGTATGTCAAATTATAAGCAGAAGTGTATACAAGCTGGGAAGTAAACGGGTAAAAACTCAAACTCAACTCGATCACTATAGGGTAGTATGGATAGTAAGGCACTGGATTCATGTGTGCATAGTTATCAAAGCTAACTGTATTAGCTTTATTCTCTTTTTTTAACCTAAAGTTGGTTTCTTATTTCTCAAAGATTTCATACTTAACATTTTACCACTTTTAATTGCATTCTTAATCATATATTCAGATATCACTATATCTATAAAATTCTTTACTAATCAACCTCTTATAAATGGACTTTCAAAGTGCTAATGAAAATTATTATCATCTCCTTCTACGTTAAAAGAGGAATTACTTTTATAGCCTCTTTCCTCCACCTCTGAGCATATTGTCTAAAACTCTTATTAAACTTTTTCTCTATATTCTATAATGAAAATCAGGTCAGGTGCCTAATCTATGACATGTTTATATTGTTCCAAGAAAGCCTAAGCTAGATTTGACTAAGTCTGAATCTTAACTTTATCCAACTCTACGTGCCATTGAGCTTAGCCCTAATTAAACTATCTTGGCAGCAATAGATCAACAATTTCTTGTTGCTTTCATACCCTACCATTTTGTGACGATACATTCTAATATGAGTCTATGGGGACATGGTACCATTAAACTTCTCAAACTCTAATGTCTTGAACTTTGAAGGAATAACCATTTTCATGGCATCACATTTTCTACCCTTGCACCATTCACAGACTCAGTAGGTTTTCCCTTAGGATCACTATTCCCAATTTAAGAATCCAAGCCTCCAACTTGCTCTTTCCTTTTAGACACTGATGTCATCAATTCCATGATCTTAGACAATTATAACTTGAGTTCCTCTTGACTCTTCATCATCTGCTCTTAGGCTTTCTCATCTTTCTTATTCTAATAGCTAAAGCATTATCCATATTTCTAAGTTAGGATCGAGGGTTATATCTCTTTTGAACTGGTATCTTCACTTTTTTCCCAGAGTTTGTAATTTTTCCCTTAGAGAATGACATTACATTTTAGAATTTCATTTTGTGCATGCTATAACATGAATGGAAAAGCATACATACAAAAAAATGAATTAGTATGAACGTAATACCATGAACAATATGCAAACATGTCAAAGGCATTAGCTAAGGCGACAGTTGTAATATAAAATTGCCATCCATATCTACATCAGTTATAATATCAAGAAAACGAAGTTTAGATATCCATTCAATACAAAAACCAGTTGGATTGCATTGTTAGACAAGAAATAAAATCATTTCTAGTTCTATCCATTCATCGGGTTAATACTCTATTTCTGCTCTTTTTCTTTAATGGAAACATCGAGCATTGATAGAGATCTAGGTCCCACCTTAACATCATGTCAAACCTATAACTAAACAAGAGTACAATTATTCTTCTTTTGTCTGACTAATAGGTTGGCCAAAAGCTTGACTACCTTTTCTACACTACTTTTGGCCTTACCTCTCCACAAGTCCACCTTCTTGTTTAGTTTTACAACCTCGGATTCCCACTCCTCAGATGACTTACTAACTCTGACACTTTTCAAAGTAAGCCTGAGTCATTTGTCATCCTCATGTAATTCTTCCATACCTCACTCGATATTATCCTTCTTCTTACAATGCTCCTTCAATTATTGTTCACATGCAGCTTGATCATATTTTACTACCTATTTTCAACCTCTAACTGAGAAATCTCTTGCTAAAATACTGCCCATTCCAACTTCAATTCTTTTTTCAATAGTCTAAACTCGGACAGCGACTCTCATGTTGGAAGAACCATATCCTCGTCCAGAAGCTAAATAATGTCATTAACCCGATTATCCCTCTAAACTTTGAAAGTCAGAGTCTTCATCGTGATGCCAAGCCAACTACATGCGATAGCTCTTTTTATTCATTAGCCATGGCTTGTATTCTCATTATATGACCGTTTCCTTCATATGTAAAATTGAACTCGCCCAGATCATGAGTCAAAGGAATGAACTGTTGAGACTCGAACTGCCTATGGAGCAGTAAAGGAGCATAACCAATACATTTCGAGATTCCTAACAACGGCACCCAATGTCGGCGTTCACATTAGTATAGCATAACCCAAGAAAACATTATTGGAAAAACAAAATAGCTTACGCAGTAAAATTTTAAAATTTTTTAAATCAAATCATTTTAAATTGTGTTGTTACATACAATAAAACCACCATAATCAATTACCTGAGTGGTAGATCTGAATATACAATCTAAGAATTCTTAGATCCATGTGAAAGCTTCAACACCTTCTCCACTATTTTTTTTAATTCCCAAATAGATAAGTATGTGGGCACTTTTTGTCTTGATCTACTTTGGATTCATACAGCTTGATTTTTCTTCAAGACTATCTTTGTGCCAACAACTTAAAAATCATAAAATATTATGATTAAAAACCCTAAGGGTGGTGCAAATGGTCTAACCTGAAATCTTTGGCATATGCCTTTTATTTATATCAAGGTAGCCTTAATTTTAATTTTTAATTAAAATAATTATTTTATGAACTCCATAAAACTCTAATATGTAGCACCAACCATAATATAGGAATCCGCCATGTTTTTGACGAGACCTAAATATACATATTATTGCCCAAATTATTTTCTAGAGTTTTTCATGTTTAATCTGAATACTAATTAATTCTTATTAAACTATTAATTTTATTTTACTCGATAATTTTTTATAACTCACAATTCTAATTAGAAAAAAAAAATCATGGCAATTTTATTTGAGCAGAATAATTATGTACTAATTATCAAAATAAAGTTAACTACGTAAAATAATTAATTTAATCCTAAATTAAAAATAAATAAAATATATATTTTTAATTTATTTAGAATATTATTCACATGTAATCTATAAATAAATATCTAAACAAGACTTAATAGATATTAAATTTATTATATAAATATTTAATTTCCCATATCTATTTAATTTCAATTAATTTCTATTATTTATCGAAGATAAATATAGTTAACTTAAATTATTAATTCTTGCATAAATAAATATTTAATAAAATTAAATGTATATATTCTAAATAAATAGCACTAAAAATTATTTACCAAAGCAAATGCCTACTCCCCTTAAAAAGAATGTATCCAATGCACCACTTCACCATATTGAGAATCATTCAACTTCAAGTTTTTCGATCAATAACCATCCATTAAGGAATTATAATGAGCTAGTGGAGGAACCAATTGGACATACATAATTAGGCTCTAATAATCTATCTATTAATTATTCTACACCAAATAATTAATTACATAATTATTAATCTTAGAGTCTACCATTAAAGACTTGAGATTGCATTCTCAATTATGTACCATATTACGTAAGCTTTATAAATTTCGTTTTAGTCTAATGACTTTATCATATGTGTAATACCCTCATATGATATCTGTGATCAACTTAAGGTTAAAACTCTATTTTACCTACTTGACCACCTTATCTTAAAGTTCCATTATACTCTCTATGTGAAAATAATTGTTCATTATATGTGAACAATTCATTATTTCGTAAACAAATGACCAAGGCCTTGTCCATTTTCACTACCCATATAATGCCTTTTAAGAGGATAACCCTAACTCTTTATAGGAGCTATGATTCCATATATATAAGTAAAGTTCTCACCGAGTATAAGTCATCTACCCAACAAATTGGTCTAGTAGCATACTACTTCAAGATGCTTTACCCTTTGGAACGTCAAAGTATGCAAGTTATAAACATGGAGTCAATTACTTACTTAAATTTAAGGTAATTACATAACAAACTTCAAAAGTGAATTAATTTAAGTAACTTGACTTATTAATGGATTAATTGCACTTTGTTCTAGTTTGATATATCACCACCTCTCTATGTCTCTACTGAGGAGTCAACCCATTTCAAATGACTATGACAAACCATCTCCCTAATTGAATTTAGATGACATAATAGTCTTAACATGGGTTAATTTCTCACATTAACCCCATAGGCTACAAACTATCAATTTAGACTACTTACCTTAGAATGTTGTCTTTCCACATATAAAGTCTATTATATGCAACATTCTAACAATATAAACACAAGTAGTAAATGAGCCAGATTTGTTTACATTTACTTTAACATGTAAATCTAAATGAGGATGAAATAGCAACAATATAATGAAACCTTGAATATATAAATATGAATAACCAGTTCAAACTATAGAAATACAACAAAAAATGTCTTCCATCCTTAGGATATTCTTAACAAACATCCATAGTGCTCTCCATGTAACATCATCCAACTTCAAGTTTGGAAATACTGACACCCATCGATCTTTCATGTAATCACTTGGCCAATCCTTGCCAATGAACTCGGTAATTGGTAAAAATGACCTGGTATATATTCGGATATCACATCTTTCTAAAAGTGCCTATGAACTTGTATCTGTAGCAATGAAGCACATCCAAGAATTTTCTCTTGGCTTTCCTCTTGCAAAATATTAAAAACTATATGATCTTAGCTAGGATCGCCATAGTCGAGTTAATAGTGTACCTTAACTTATCAAAGAAATTGACCACTACTACATTAATACACCTAGACTTTGCAATAGTTGACACAATTACACAATATGACATGCCTAAAGTTAAAAAACATAACACGACACGACATGATTATATTCTCAAAATCCTTAAACATGATAAAATTGATATAAATATAAAAAACCTTAAACACGACTATGATACGATAAAATATACAAATATGACATAAATATATGAATTGCTAGGTCTAAATATGCCACAGAGTCATAAAAATCTCCATTAGTCTGTAAATAACCAATCTAAAGGTGTCCTATTTCTTTTTTGAGTTTAGGCAGCTGTCCATCAAATCTCATACCTATGCCATAATATGTAATTACTCTAACCCTTTTGGACTATATATGCCCCAATCTGAGTCTCCAATGCTCTAGTAATATTGGCCAATCGTCTTTTCAGTGTTGATGGGTTAGGCTCCTAAATGTACACTTGATCAGGAATGGTATGTTCAATATGCAATAAGGTGGTGTACTTTAAAATTTTTGGGACCATGTCCTCTCTATTGAAAATGAAGCATCGATATCCTAGATTTTGAAATTGCACCATAATTGCAAGCAACTGCTCGTTTATCCTAGCTACACCAATAATGCTATATCTTCATATTTTTGAGTAAATGTCCCACTAATCCCGTATGGCCCATAAATCTGACAAGTCATTTTGCCTAAACTCCATATTGATTTATGTTGTAGCATGATCGAGAGTTGAATCCTGACTAAGCCGGACATAAAAGGCCCCCATTCCTATATTTATTAATATATCTCTATTTTGTTTTTTTATTCCTAAGGGCCATATCATTATTAATATTTTCTTGTCTATAGGGACTAGGTTGTCGAGGTGAGTCACTTACTTGACTTAACACTAAATTGTCATTATGAAATGACTATTTATCTTAAGTTGCTACTAATCTATTTTGGGCGGGTAAGAGTGATCACCTATTAAAATTAGTATTTCTAGGGTTGTGAAACTCAAAAATAAATTTCAAGATCTGCGATAATACTCAAGATCACATGAAAAGGGTTCACGAATTGGTTACAATTACAAGTAAGGATCGATCCTTCCATGACGTCTTATAATCGATACCTTATTAATTACATGCTAACTTAAAATTTGATTTAATTTGGTTTCAATAACTATATTTTATTATAATCCCATGTATCAAAATAAAATTTTACAAAATAATTTTATTATTTCATTTGAGAAAATCAGGTTTTTAAAATTTTTCAAAATTCAAAATATTTTTTGCATCCCATCGGAGGATCAGAAGAACAAGAAAGGTTTTATTATTTTCTCTTTTACACCTCACTAGAGGACTAGAAGAGCACAAAAGGTTTTAAAAATCAAAATATCTTTCGTATTCGATCAAGGGGCCGGAGGAATACGAGAGGTTTTACTTTACAAAATTTAACAAATCCTAATTTTTTCTTTGAAAAGGATATCTCTTATTAAATAATCGACAACCCATTTCATATTCTAGGAGAAATTTCACATGTCATTTTAACTCAAAGATATTACCTTAATTTGCTAAAATTTCCAAATTTTTAAAAAAAATTATAAATAAACCATCTTAAGACTTGGTTAGAATAAAAAGTCCTAAAACTCAATTTTTAGAACTTAAATTTGGTCGATCAGTCCAAAATGTCCTCTAAAGTACCTTTGACTTGAAAATATCCTAGTTACTTTAAAGGACTTGTTAATGCCAAATTACCAAAATGCTTATAGGGTATACTTTCGACATGAAAGTATCCTAGTAACCTTATAGGACTTGAAAATAGTCTAAAATAACGTATCTATCGCTAATGTGTAACTTTGATATGAAACTATCCAAGTAATCACATAGGACTTGGTTTTAATGCAAAATTATCAAAATACCCCTCGAGTATACCTTCGACATGAAGTATCCCGATAACCTAAAGGACTCGAAAATGATCATAAAAGAGTGAACCTATCCTAAATGCACACCTTTGGAATAAAAACATCTTAGGGACTATAATAAACTTTATTCTAAGAGAAATTACTAAAATGCCCTTAAAGACTAACTTCGTTTTGAAAGCATCTCAGTGATCCTAAAGGACTTAAAATGGTAAAAAGTGATATTTTTATCCTAAATGGGTAATTTAAATATTAAAGTGACCTAAATGCAAAAATTATAATTAAACCCTTAAACTTTTTCAAAATTACATTTTATACACTCTCGGAGAACTAAAAGAATATAAAGAATATGAAAGTTTTTTTAATATTTAACCCCCCGGAGGACTGAAGGAAAGCTAAACATTATCAAAATAGCTTAAATGGATGATTTTATGTTGGAGATGACCATTTTGACCTAAAATGCTAGGTTTTCCTACTAGTCCATAAATTTTTCCTAATTTTGCAAATTAGTCTCCAAATGACTTAAATGCATAATAAATATCTAAAACATGTCAAACTAATATGAAAAGTTTCTCCGTGGTCCAAGTATTTAGCTATACACTAATAGCCTTAAATTTTTTTTTTAATGTTGCAATTTAACCTTTAAAGTTTTTAAAATTACAGAATAACCCTAAAATAAAATAAAATGCCAAATAGCTCTTAGATTCACCCAAGACACACAATAGTGTCCTAAAATTAGCTTAGAAGCATTTAGCTAGGCCAAGTGCACCATGCAACAAATTATG
>JBBYHL010115845.1:0-33381 GCA_038381835.1 Adansonia madagascariensis | reverse complement strand
TTGCAAGAAACTATGGCTATCTCTTGTATTAGACTTCACATCATGCAACCATAATAGCATTTCATATCATGCACTCATATTACCATTATACATCATCATTTTTACAATATCACTTCAAGCCAGGTTTACTGAACCTCCAACGAATTCCTAGTAAGAACTCTAAGCTTCACAAACTAAATGCCATTTAGGTAAGGTTTTTTTCTTCTAATCACCTCATGTCAAAAACCTTTTTATCAAAAAAGCTACTGTTAAAGTGCCAATGTCAAGAAATTGTTGTCCAAAAACTATCATCGAGAACTTTTGTCGAGAACATTCATCAAAAGCTATATCAAAAATTTTGTCAAGAACTAATGTCAATACCCTTTCATCAAAAAATTTTGTTATAAACTTTTGTTAAGAAAAACTTGTATTGGAAGTTTTATCAAAAACTTTGTCAACACCCTTTTCAAAGCCTACAAGTTAGTGGCACCCTTTTAAAGCCCATAAGTCAATGGCACCCTTCCAAAAGCCCACAAGTCAGTGGCACTTCTTAAGCCCATAAGTCAATGGCACACCTTTAAAGCCCATAAGTCAATGGCACCCCTTTCATAGCCCACAAGTCAATGGCACCCCTTTCATAGCCCACAAGTCAGTGGCACCTTTCCAAAAGCCCTTAAGTTAGTAGCACCCCTTTAAAGCCCATAGTCAGTGGCACCCCTTTCAAAGCCCATAAGCCAATGGCAGCTTTCCAAAAGCCCACAAGTCAGTGGCACCTCTTTGAAGCTTACGAGTCAGTAGCACTTTTTTCAAAGCCCATAAGTTAGTGGCACCCTCTTCAAAGCCCACAAGTCAGTGGCACCTTTTCAAAGCCCATAAGTCAATGGCATTATTTTCAAAGCCCATAAATCAGTGGCACCTTTTCAAAGCCCACAAGTCAGTGGCACCCTTTTCAAAGCCCATAAGTCAGTAGCCCTTTTTTAAAGCCCACAAGTTAGTGGCACCCTTTTTAAAGCAAACAAGTCAGTGGCACCTTTTCAAAGCCCACAAGTTAGTGGCACTTTTTCAAAGCCCACACGAGCTGGTGGAACCCAAGTCTAAGTCAAAGCCCAAACAAGCTAGTGGCACCTAGTTTAAGTCAAATCTTGCACAAGCTAGCGGTACCCGAGTCAAAACCCACACAAGCTGGTGGCACCTAGTCCGAGTTAAAGCCCATACAAGCTAATGGCACCTAGTTTGAGTCAAAGCTAACACAAGCTGATGGCACCCGACTCAAAGCCCACACAAGCTAGTGGCACCAAGTCTAAGTCAATGCCTGCACAAGTTGAAGGCACCCAAGTCTAAGCTAAAGCCCACACGAGCTGGCGGCACTTGAATCAAAGCCCACACAAGCTAGTGGCACCTAACTTTAAGTCAAAGTCTGCACAAGTTAGTGGCACCTATATAAAAAGTTACTTTTTAGGATATTGGGAATATTTTTAGATTGACCATCATCAAGTTACCTTTCTAACAGTATCTTGTCCACCCTCTAAAGCCTCCAAACTAGTTTAGAATAAATTCAGAAAGTGGGATCGTGCGATGTTGTCCCCTGTTCTTGGTCATGGTCAAAATTAAGTTATTTCCCTAAATTTCATCTTGAGACATTCGTATGTCTCTGTATCCCCTGATCAGGCTTCAGAACATGCTTCGACCTCTTACAAGTTCGTATCAAGGCACAAACATATTTTACATCTTTACCATCCTCATTCAAATAATTTATTTTGCCAAAAGTCATCAAAATGCTCACTTGTTTCTAAATCACAAAGTTTTGTCAACTTAAGTTTTCCAACTCGACTTCTCTAAAGAGTGTTAGACGTGTCACTTTCAGGGATACTCTAATCCCAACCTTTCGAGGGGATATTACAACCCAATTTTTCAAAATTGTCAAAATTTAAAAATCTTCCTTTGTCAAAATTATTTGTCAACTATAATTAAATTTTTCTCCTTCTCTGATTTCCATGAATGTGTCAGACAAACCTCGTTCAATCAAGAAACCCAAAGGCATCTCAAAAATTATTGATTCAGTTATTTCTAGATAATTGATGCCAATTATGAGATAAATTCCAATATTCCATCCCTTTTTTATCATTGCATTGAATGATCCATGTTATGTTACTCCATCTGTTGTCTTACTAACGTGATTTCTTTGTGATGATCATTTGCATTCATGTTTTCCAATCATTTCAAATAAAATTAAAAGTAATGTTCCACGTGAGTATCTCTTTAGTGCCCAAAGTGGAACATTCCATTTTCAAAGTAAAATCCAGAGGTCATTTTTATTGAAAATTTCTATATTCCCCGGTGTATATGAGATTAAATCTTTTCATCAAAACTTGGATTGGTATTTCTATAAAATTCATGCATTAAAAAGGGTTATATCAAAATAGTGATGAGTTAAGATCGAAAGAATCAAAACCAAGGTAAGACATAGCTAGTAAGGTACCGATTTCGGGCGTCACAAAGGGGTTCGTACCTCATCGTGCATAACCAACTCCTAAACCCAAAATGGTCAAGCTTTTTACTACGTAGGCTATGAGATTGATGTTTTGAGTTTCATAACTTAAAACATAAGTTTTAATAGGCATCCGGTCATGCCTAGCCTGAAATAATCGGTGATAACTCCATACGTTGGCCATTTTGTGATAGTCATCCGAGACCAATAAGATGAGTGATTCATCTTATGGTCCCCTTCATTGTATCACATGTCAAAAATCCATACATTCTAATTCTCATCACATCGTGAAAGAAAAGTCTTGGTCAATAAGACATTTCTAAGTTAGAAAAATATTTTGAGTCGTACGCACCCATAGATCCGCGAGGATTCACCCCAAGGTACATTACGGCACCCTCCTCATGATTTAATGTACATGGGCCCACATATGTCTATTAAAGCATATAGACTAGAATTATAAATACTTAAATTGCTATGGATGCACTAAAACATGAAAGATGGTTATGGACTTAGACCTAAGTTTGGCTAGGTCATGGATGGTTAATTTTATTTATTTTGGTATTTATTTAAATAGGATTTATGAACTTTACCTTATCTGTTTATTTTTTGAGGTTTTTTAAATTTCTTTTCTCATCTCACTCCTATCGATATAACTTAAGGTTTTTTTCAAACTCATGTAATTGTTACATATTTGGAGATTTAGGATTAGGTTAGCATTAGATAATTTATGTACTCCAAGATGCAAAAGAGATGGCATCAAGATGAAGCGAGATTACCCTGAGGACTTATGTGATATGCAAATAGTATCCTTAAGAGATTGACCATCTAGTTTCCCAATAGCTTAAGGAAACTAGTTTAAATGAAAGTCCATAATCATCCTAATAGAATGCATTTGATGGATTTATTTTGTGTTGATATATATGTGAGAGGTATGCACTTAAAATAAAATGCCAGTGCAACCAAAATCAAATTAATAAGACTTAAATAACATTTAATAAAAGACATCCCTCATAAAATATTGATTCCATGCCTAAACATGATTAAATGTCTTCCATTAGATTATAATAAAATATTCGAGTTCCAATCATGGGGATTTCTTAAGTTATCCCTAAGGTCCCTTCTACTTGAGCTGCTTGAGTATAATTAATGGGTCTTATGCAACTAAAGCTATGTTGTCTGAATGCTTACAAACTTGACCCCATGACATTAGAGGTAATGCTTAGGTGAAATACATATGATTTATTTAAGTAAAGGATTACCACCTAATTGATATAGAAATTGCATAGAGATGCAATTGGTAAACTAAGTTAACTACTCAATTAGTTCCTAAATGGTTTGTTAGACTATCCCCAAGGTTATGCAAGAGTTAAAGAGGCCCTATCTCATTAAGAAGATTTAAATGTTAAAGTTCTCATATTATAGTTGAGGGCTATAGTTATGAAAAAATAATGAAGAATAATCATTTTAGTTTTAAAACCTAACAAAATGATTATCTTATGTATGTTATTGACATTAAATATGTTCTAAAATGTGCACAAGGCATAAACAAAAAGTATGACTTTTAATCTATTACTACATAGCATACTGGATGGTAACAAGTTGTCTTGGTTAAATTCCATTAACTGCCTCCGCAATGTTAAAATCATTTAAACACAAGAGCGAAAGGCTTATGTCCTTGATAAGCCTATACTTTACGAGTTTGAACCTAATGCTTCTTAGGAGAGAAAGATGCCTATCAAGTTCATAGAGATGATCCTACGCAGGCCATGTGTGTGATGATGGCTAGCATCTCACCCACTCTCCAAAAGCAACATAAAGGTATAAAAGCTCCAAACATCATCCTAGATGCACTGAGAGGTTCGACATCTCAAAGGAATTGTTCTAAACAATGATGTTTAAAGGGACACATGTTAGAATTCATGTGCTAAAGATGACTGGCTGGATCACTCATCTAGAGTAGTTAGGTTGGTTGATAGATAATGAGTTAGCCATTAATCTAGTTCTTTCCTCTCTGCCTCTTAAGTTTTTCACTATTTGTGTTAAACTTTAACATGAATCACCTAGAGATATCCCTCTTGGGCTTGTTGAACATGTTGTTTATCATAGAAAAATCTCTCACCAATGAAAAGGTTATCCACTTGGTTACTTTACTTTTACTCCTAAGAAAATCAAGAAAAAAAAAAGAAATGAAAAAAAAAGGATGGACCAAGAGTTTTGAAGCTATCTGGTGGTGTGAAACCTAAGGATAGAATTGACAAGGGTACATGTGATCATTATGAAAAACTTAGTTATTGGAAGAGAAACTATAAAAAGTACCTTGAATTGATCAAGGACAAAAAGCAAAAAAAAAGTTTCTACCTTATGTATAAATCTGAAATTTCATTTACTTTCTTTTGGTGTATGATACCTGATTACTGGTACAAGTATGTTTGACATATTTCAGGGATTAATGATAAAGATAAGGATAAATATAAATGAATATGAACTATTAAAGAATGGGGCACCTAGATGATAGGGATCAGGCTTGCACCTCTATACATGGAACTTATTAAGAACTTTCTTTTTATGATTTATTATTTTAAACATTGTATGTTTCTCTTTTTGGGGTTTATGAACCAATTTTATGAAGTTTTATTTTGGATAAATGTTTTAAACATATATCTTTTGTTGGCATATGGATGCCATGGTTTTAATTTCCTTTATTTAATAAATCTAAGTAGAATTATTCTACATCATGGTCTATAAAATTATACCAACTGATTAAATTAAGCCTAATTAACTTGAAAATTCAAATCTTCTTAAGATCAAATTCCATGCAATAGATCTTACAAATACTAGATTTAGTAGGAGTATTCGTGAACTATTAAAACTTAATATTCATGAAAACATAGGACTTAGTATAAGTATTCCTAGGATATTAAAAGTTTACATATAAGAACAAATGACACCCAGATGATATGGATCAGGCTTGCACCTTTATACATGGAAGTAATTGAGAACTTTCTTTTTATGATTTATTATTTTGGACATTGTATGTTTATTTTTTTGGCTTTACCAACCAATGTTTATGAAGTTTTATTTTGGATAAATGTTTTTAAACATATATCTTTTGCTGGCATATGGATGTCATGCTTTTAATTTCCTTTATTTAATAAATCTAACTAGAATTATTCTACATCATGGTCTATATAAGTTTACCAACTGATTAAATTAAGCCTAATGAACTTAAAAATTCAAATCTTATTAAGATTAAAATCCATGCTAAAGGCCTTATAAATACTAGATTTAGTAGAGTATTCGTGAACCATTAAAACTTAATATTCATTAAAATGTAAGACACAGTGTGAGTATTCATGGGATATTAAGAGTTTATATACACGGACAAGTAACAAAGTTATACATACTTGGATATAATTTGGAAAGAGTTCCAAACTAGAGAGATTTCATATTTATATCCAAGAGACATAAAACAAATCACTTTAACATAGGCTCGTAAAAATGATTTATTTTGGATTATAGCTATTAGGCTAATTAAATTGATTCCAAGAGTTGTAGGATAACCGAGGCATATGATCAGAATCAAAGTATCATTATAATCCAAACTATTTTATGACTCAATAATGCATATCATCAGAGATGAATTAACATGTTCTCCAATAAGTAAACACTAAGAACAATATGATTATTTCAAGTATAAGTGGGAGATGTTGGTGTATGCCTTGAACCAATCAGATTAGGACATAGGATACATGGTCAAATTACCACATGTAAGTTACTAAGCTAAGGTAATATAGGTTTTCTTTCATGTTAGTGGTGTGATTGATTCTCGGACAAACACTAATTTGATGAAGCCCTTGAAACACAATAGCCTTGCAAAGTTAGTAAACTAGTTACGGTGATAAGATCCTTATGCATCAAAACCGTGATTCAAAAAATGTTCTTAGTCATCATATTGTTAATACGGGGCATTGATAATGCACAAAGACTAGTATATGCTAAGCTTCCATGCATCGGATGCATGCAACCTTTTGATCTCATAAAAGTTAAAGTATAAGAGATACTTTAGGATAGCCTATAGGAGCTTGATTAACTTTACTGAACATGACCCAAATGAGAACTCTACTAGGTATAAGTAACTTAAGTGTCTATGAAATATGTTCTCATGTGCCACTCGTGTATAATAGTCCTCAAACTTGTGATACTAGGTCACCTCATATGAGGAGTGTTATACTTTGATTCTATCATGAACAGGTCCACAATAGATTGATGCTTACGGTGAGGTGGTTTTAGGTAGAGCATGAATCATATGGTAGATGAATGAGTGATCCAGAGAGGATTCACCACTCTGAGTAACATTAAAGACATATCTCGAGTACTCTTAACTATGGTTAATTGGATTAAAGTCTCTGGCCAAAGCATAAATGGATTATAAGAAATAGTTCCTCATAGATCCATGAAAATTAAACATGAATTATAAGAATAAATATGGATAGAGGTTTGGGTAGACACAGCACCATGCTTATCCTTAATCTAAGATATATGGTGAAATGATCATACTATGCTAATAGGTTGATTACTGAAAGGTTTCAAGGTTACACTAACTAGTCAACATTAAGGTGGTTATGAGAGTTTGCTAGAACCCACTCTTAATCTATGAACATGATTAATAAGATTATTTATATTTATTACCAACATGTTGGGAACCTAATGGGTCGCATATAATAAGTTAGATTGTTGGATTAAATCCAGGATTTAATTAAGTATGACTTAATTAAATAAAAGGTAATTTGATTAAAAGGATTTAATTAAATAAGTTGAAGTATTTGAGACAAAATTAGATTTGTGAAATCTAGATTTTTTTGTGTAATTAAGACATTAATAGTAAGATTGTCTTATTAAAATAATGTTTAAATTAAGACATAATGTGTAGAGGTGGACGAACACTAGTTCTAATTGAAATAGGTTTTCACCTAGACTTAAGATTTGATTGGGAATCAAATTTCCTATCTCAACAATTTATTTATCATCCTTTTAAATATTATTGTAATATTAATTATTTGATCATTAATATTAATAATATTAAAATTAAGATAAAATAATTTTAACTAAATTAAGGATAGTAATAAAATCGATAGGAATATATGTATACTTGGTAAATTATGTTTCTAATTTATTTATTTAACTTTTGTAATTATTTGATTAATTGGATTTATTAACTAAATATTATTTATTTAGAATAGATAAAATTGAATTAATTAGATTAAATTCATGGAAACATAAGTCTGGCCCAAAAACCCTAAATATTGAGCTGTTATCTATACTTGTAGCCCAAGCTTGTTGGGCTGATTTCTTTAGCCTAATTTTGATGAATATTTTAGCCAAGAATGGGAGGAAGTTAGCTAACCATTTAATTAACCTAAAACAAGGGAAAAGTTTTTAGCTTGTTTTGGGGGTTTTATCTAGGCTAGAACGCTTCCATCCTATGTCAAGTTTAGGCTAGGATTAAGATATTATATAATGACTTGTTAAGATAGCGTAGACACCCTATTTTGTTTAAGCCATTATTCAAGGCATCAAGGTCATTATTTAAGGTATCATCAAAGTCATTTACGCAAGTACGGGTTAATAACACATCATTCCTAGTTGAGATAAAGTGTTTGAGGAGCCAAAGATGCATAAAATCTACATTTGCATGAGCAGGTATCGATACAAAGGGCCATGTATTGATACATTTATTATGATATCAATACAGAAAGTTATTGTATCGATACGAAGTTATTTTAAAGCTTAGATTGTGAATTTTGTTAAGGTATATTGATACAGGGCATAAAGTATCGATAATTAGAGGAAATTTTGGCTGTGACACTAATGCAAGAGGTTTTGGTGTCAATACCAAGTTGTTTTGAAACCAAAATCGATGATTTTGAGTCAATATGTATAGACACAATCCAAAGAGTATCGATACATAGAGAAATTTTATTGTATCGATGTTGGACGGCCAGGTATTGATACCAACTTCATGATATTGATACCTGGAACAAAAACTAGCCCCTTATGATATCGATATAAGAAGCCTTGCATAGATGCCAAAAAGCTATTTTTGGTTTATTCAAGACATTTTGCTCCTTTTGTATCATAAAGCTAAACCTCAAACTTGATCAAAACTTTAGCCTTAAAAATCATCAAAGATCAAATTCAATTTCACATAAATCATATGGACTTTATTCTTGGGCTTAAACATTAGGTTTTAACATTTTTGAATAATCCATTAAGCTTGTCACAAGGGCATTTCATGAGAAAATGCAGATTGATGAAGGGCAAGCTTGACCCTACTCATAGTACCAGCCCATGGATGGTTGTTATTACTGACAAAACTGTCTTCGCTAATAGGATATTGAAAGGTTTCTCTTTGGTACCATGAGTCATAATATTGTCTACCCCAAATGACATAAATGCCCAACCTTTCCTAGCTTTTCGAGGGCTGAAAATGAATCTTAAATAAGATATGTTATGAGCTCTACTGAAAACAAAAACCCTTTACATTTTTACATCAGCCTCCATACTTCAAAAACTTGATTCATATAGCTTCCTTATCCTTTTAAAACCCTTCAAACCATCTTCTTACCTCACAAAACACCCCTTTATTGATATAACAACCTTAAATCCCATTCTTAGGCACATTTTCTTCCAAAAATCATAGCAAAGGAAGGCTTAAAAGTGAGCTATAAGTTCAAAACGTTTTCTGCTTAACATCACTAATAAGGTCTTCAAAGCTTTTATGGTATATTTTCTTTTTTTTCTTCTCATTTACTTGTTTTTACATTTCCATCATTTTAGTAAGCTTAAACATCCTTACCATCACCTTATCTTAGGACCCTTATACATTTTGTGGCCTTGGATGTGGTAGAATTAGGTTATGTTGGTGCTTCATTAACCTCCTCTATCATGTTTCTCCATTATTACATATTTGTTTCATTTTGATGATGTGTTTTGATGCTGCCACAATATTCCAACAAGCATTTCTTCTCTATTCAAGCATATTTACATCATGTCCATGGCATATTTTTTGATGTAAAGCACTTAACTATCATCTCCATGCACTCTCATGTTTAGCTCTTCATATATTACCATCGTTTTCTTGCTTAAATATTATTTTTACACCAACCATGTTTATTGTCATGAATATCATCATTTGATAATCAATCGTTTGTCAAAATGCTTTTTATTGTTTGTCAAAATTTTGTTTTCCTAAAACCCCTAAATTAAGGCCATGTTAACCTTAATAAATAAGGATTAACATGTACATAAGGTTTTTGATTACATTAGGCTTCCAATCTTGGGGAAAAATCAAGTTTTTCATATTTAGATTCAAGGATTATTGAAGTCAAATGTCCTATTTTTAAAATAAATGTCCCTATTTTTAGTATCTAAAATTGTTTATGCCTTGATCTTTTTGCTTAGTGTCTTTATGTTTACGGCATGGTCAATAGGCTATTTCATCATCCCAAACTACCTCGAGATTGTGAAATGAGCTTGTGACACCCATGTCATATATTTCCTTCTATAATGGACATTCAGATGCCTATGGCTGAAACCTAGACTAAGAAACCCAAACAAATCGAAACTTCCCTTATTTTTGCCCTGATAGCACTATAGTCATGACTTCAAAAATTATTTTCAAATTTTAAACCATTTTCCATGAATTTTTTTATACTTTCACTAAAAGAGCATCAAATTAACTTTCCAGTGGTATCTTATTTGCCCTCAGATCATTTTGGATGAGGGAGTTATGGTTTCCTAAACCAATGCTATTTGGAATCCCTAGAATCATCGTTTCTTTTCCTATTTGGGCCATTTCGGCCCATTAAGTTATTTTTTTAAAGTTTTTAAAATATTTTTCCTAAAATTTTCATGAAATTATTTTTCTGAAAAGGTATCTTTTTTTTTATTTAACAATTCTGTATAAGTCGAGAATGATTTTTTAGAGTCAGCTACACCACTTCCCCTGCATATACGGTCAATGTTGCACTTAATCAGCATTTAAAATTTATTTCCACCTAGAAGGTGATTTTCTAGGATTTTGGAATATTTCTCTATTATTCATTATTGAATAACCTTTCCAACAGTACCCCACATAACTCCTGGTAACCTTCAAATTTATTCAAAATAAAATCAAGAAAGAGGACAGCGTGAAGTTGTCCCCTATTTTTAATAATTGTCAGAATTAGTCAATTTCTCAAATTTCCACTCTGAGGCATTTGGATGCCTCCATGTGATCTTGATTAACACTATCAAGACAAAAAAAAAACATGTGTCAACCTCGTAGGCTCGGATCAAGGCATGAACAAATTTTAAAGATTTATCATCCTTTTTTTATTAATTTTCTTTTTTATTAAAAATCACCTATTTTGTCAAGAACTGTCAAAATCTCATTTTTGTTAAGAGACCATTAAATCCTTGCAATGATAAATCCTTTAAGCTCATCTCAGCCCAAATGATTGATCATAACTCCAATCATTTGCCATTTTATAGTGATCAATCGAGATTAGTTGGACGAGTGATTCATCCGACAGTCCCTTTTCACAGTCAAAAGTTAAAAACCCATACTTTCTTGCACCCTAATCACACCACAAAAAGGAAAATTGCCAATCAAGAGGATAATTTCATCTCAAAAATAGATTATTTTTAAGTCGCGCATGCTTCCTTTGATGATGAAGGCTGTGGTATTATGTCGATAGCTTGGTGACTCCACTGGGATAAGTTTAGAGTGTTGGCCTATAACTAGCTGTGTCTTACCTAGTTCTCGATTTCCTCAATTTTTAATCACTATTTAACTATAATACTTTTCTATTTTTTGTATTAATTTTTTATTTAACAAGATTTTTTTTTCATGTCATCTCAGGGATCGCCTTGTGTTAGAATAAATATTAATTCAAAAAAATCCGGTAACATAGGGCTTAAGAAAAGGTTTAACTGTTTACTTGACACACATTGTGCACATCTATTTGTGTTAGACTCCCACCAACCCCATCATGAGGTTAGGTCCCAATTATTAGGTGGAAATAAGCTATCTGCCTTTGTGAGTGCCCCTTCGTATAGGCATAACAATACCTTTCAGGGTGTAAAGTACCTATGCCTCTCGTGAGTACCTTTCCTTATTTGCATAAGGAAATACATCCATTAGATCGAACTTGGTCCGCCAAGCCTATAATGGGCTTAGGATCGAGATATCTTATTATCTTTACTAGATAAAAGAATAATTCGAATACCGATCTAGATATCAACCTAAACCCATATAGTGAGCCCTACAAGCAAAACTATGTTGAGCTAAACCAAAATGCTACTAGGATGACTTAAAGAATAAGGACATTCAGGTAAACACTTTTAACATTTACTCTCACATACCATAGTTTCATAGGTGATAGTGAATGTACATTATCGTCCATGTGCGTCATGTTAGTGTCAGGATATGATGTTATGCTATCCAATTAATGGCTAACCTTTGTCAATAAGTAGGTGATGGCAAATGAATGTTGCCACTTGTAAGGCAACCATGTTGCCCTAAAGAGTCATATTTAACCCAAAAAAGTTGTTATGCTGGCTTAACACATATCCTACTTTAGGTAATGATAAACAAACATCACTTCTTAGTCAGTTACTTTTGTCTCCAAAAGGCATCTACCATCTCGATCAAGGTAAAACTTCACCTAAATAAGCCGTTATGATGTTCAATCGATGGGTTAACATTTGTCAAATACTGCTTGATGGCATATGTATGCCATCACATGGCTTATCGACTTATCTCCAAAGGTATCATATCACCTCGATAAGTGTAATTTTAACTTGGACACATCATTATGATATCTATATAGATTTAACTTATCCTGATACTTGCCATGTCCACCCTAGGAATCGTAAAACCTATTATCGTGGTATTTTTCGTCAGTTATTTATATTCTGTTGTTCTTATTTTATGTCTACATTATTTTATATTGTCACTAACCTATTTCTTTTTTTTTTGTTTTTCTAATTATTACATGCATCATGCATTATAATTATCATCGCGGGATAATTGATTAGGGTTTTAATGTTCAATAAGGGGCATTTGTCATTGATCAATAGTCCACTACTATTTTTCAAGTCTTTTGAATATGCCAGAGCATGGTCAAAACATCAATAGCAAAAAGATAGTGATATTCTCAAGCCTAGTTATGTCCTAATTATGCATGAAAGGGTCAAAATGGGGTACCATCAGAATGATTAGCAAGGCACGATGCATATATAGGCTAGTTGGAGCAACACTAAGAGGGAATCATTTACAAAAAGGTGGAAGAGGAGGCAACTTTGGTTTAGCCCCTTTTAACTAAAAAGGAATTGACCATGACATTTATTAACACCCTATACACCCCATATTATGACAAATTGGTAGGGAACAATACTAAGAATTTCATGAACCTCGTGTTATCTGACGAAATGATTGATGTAACAATTAAAAATGGCTAAATGCCAGTAGGCAAATCATCTGGATAGAGCATAAAGCTTGTTGCTAATAAAAAGAAAGAAAGGAAGGCAAATTCCATAAGCCATGTTAGCCCTTCTCAACCAGGCCAGTATTAGGTGCCTAATCCTTATTGCCTGGATGCAACCTATTCTAACCCAATCATGATCCTTCTTCAGCCTATTTATGTCACCACTTACAACCTATCCTTTATTATCCTATTTATTCCTCACAAAACAATCCATCGCAATCTAACCAAAATGTCAACAATCCTATCAACAATGCATTAAATAATCATGTTGCAAACAAGTCAAAGCAATAATTCAACCTTATCCCCATGACCTATAAGGAGCTTTATCTAGCTTTATTTTAAGTGCATCTTATCTCTCCCATGTATGTCCTAGAGAAGAAACCTCCATATCTTTAATTGTATAATCCTAAGACCCATTATGACCACCGTGCTAGGATAACAGGGTAAGACACCAAAAATTGCATTTTTTCAAGTAGACAGTACAAAGCCTTATTGATTCAAAGGTTTTGTAGTTTAAAACAAATGAAGGTCGAGTGTTTCTGCAAATCCCTTACCAACCATGTCGAGCAGACAAAGAATGTGATTGATGTTGCAAGGCCATCTTTTATTTTTAATAATTGCTAGAATTAGTTGATTTCTCTAATATCCACTCTGAGGCATTCAGATGCTTCCATGTGATCCCAATTCACCCTATTGAGTAAAAAAAAAAAGACATGCAGCAACCCCAAAGACTTGGATCAATGCATGAACAAATTTTCAAGATTTATCATCCTTATTTTTATCAATTTTTTATTAAAAATCACTTATTTTTCAACGCTTGGCAAAATCTTATTTTTTGTCAAAAAATCATCGAACCCTTATCATGATCAATCCTTCAAGCTTATCTTTCCAAAACTTATTAGAATTTTTATCCATGGGGATCCCATAACCCTATTTTTGAAGGGGATACCATAACACTGCTTTTAAAAAGTTATTAAAATTAAATTTGCCCTCTCCTGAATTTCTTCTGACTTGTCTAGATTTTGGTTGATTTTTAGACCTTGATTAATACCAGATCTAAACACGTCTCCAAAACTATCAACTTGATTATCAAGATAATTAATGGCAACTACGACATACATTCTGATCGCCTTTTCTCTCTTTTCCTTCTTTGTTTTATGTGATTTTATTTCATGCAGTATTATTTCTCTTATCATCCTACTACATGTTTTCTTTTATAGTGATCATTTTGCATTCATATTTGCTAAAACCATTTTTTAAAAAAATTATAAAGGCGATGTTTTGTGTAAGTATCTCCCCAATGCTTGACATGGAATACATAGTTTTCTAATATTAAATATAGAGCTCGTTTTATTTCAAAGTCCATGCATTCCCCACTCGTATGGGGTGTGTATGAGGTTCAATCATTCTTTAAAAACTTTGGTTTATCATTTCATTCAAATTCATGCGTTAAAAAGGGATTATATCAAAATAATGACTAGTCAAAATCGAAGGAACCAAAACCAAGTTAAGACATGACCAGAAAGGTACCAATTTCGGGCGTCGTAGGGAGGTTTATATCTTCTTGCACTTAATAACTCTCAAACCTAATCGATGAATCTTTGGACCATGCAGATTGTAGGATCGATGGTTTGAGTTTCACAACTTGAAATATTGATTTCAATAGGCATCCAGTCATGCCTAGCCCAAATGATCAGTAGCGATTCTAATTGTTGGCCATTTCATAATGGCCATTCGAGACCAATTGGACAAGCGATTCGTCTGGCAGTCCCTTTCCATGATCAAGAATCAAGAACTCATATTTTCTCGTATCCTAATCATGTCACAAAAAGGAAGAGTCCTGATCAAGAAGATAAGTCCTCATCGAGAAAAAGATAATTTTTAAGTCTTGTATACTCATTTTCGCGATGAAGGCTTGGGCATGGTGTTGATAAATAGAAAAATCACATGTTTTCCTTTTAACCTAATTTAAGAGAAAATATTTTTAAGGTTTGTAAAGATATTTTTCAGTCATCCTATTGTCGTTGTCACCTCCTAGCATTCTTATTCTTGTTTTGCACTAGCTTCTTTCGAGAATAGTTTTGGTTCTTGACTAGTGAAAATAAGAAAGATTACCTTTTGGTTAAGGGTTGATAGCCCTTCTAGCTAGCACTAGAGAATCACTGAGCCTTAAAAAGGTTTCAACAGCCACCCGTATGGATATGTTAGAGGCAGGACACGTGTGCTGCTTGTGATCTTCAAAATCCTTCAAGAAACTAGCTTTTTGGATTCCTTTTGATTAGTTGTATTTTAGATTTCGATATCTAGAATCAAGGTAACTTCTAATTAGATGGACATTCAATTCTTAAATTAAATTTTTAATGTTTACTACATGTAACTCCCTTCTTAAAGATCCATAGAGAAGTTTGACTATTTATATGTTTATTATTTTATCTACATTTATCTATATTTTCATGATTTTTGAAATCTAATAAATGCATGAGGCCAGACTTCATTAGGAAGGAATTCCCTTTAAAAACTAATGTTTAAAAATTTTAACCGTTGGAGCTAATGTATCCATACCTAAGTAAGGTATCGATATGTTAAGTAGGTATTCCATATTTTGCTTAATTTTGGCTTTTTTATCATTATTACCCTAGCCCAAGATGATAGACGTTGGCCTAGGCACAAGCAAATGGCATTTGGTGATGATTTGAGATGCTTGAATGTTATCCATGGAAGGTCGAACAAAATTAGATGTCTATAACAATCATGTGGGAATGTTGGCTGAGTGGCTCATTCTAATGACTAAGCCCTAATTATGATATTACTAACATGAAAGAATACCTTGTTTCACTTAAGAATAGTGATGGGTTTGTATTATTAACTGCATATGCCTCATTTAAGTTGAGTAGCTCTAGGGTCTATACTAATAAGATTTTCTTAGTTGTTCTAGATTTTAGCTTCACTCAAAGTAATATTGATTATTCAATTTTCCATCAATTCTTTTTCTGATTGTCATATTTTACTAATAGTTTGTGTGGATGATATTATAATCGCCAAAAATGATACATGAGGTATTGCTTAACTTAAAGCTCATCTTTATAAACAATTTGAAATCAAAGATCTTGGTCAATTAAGGTAGATTAAAGTTGCTTAATCACTAATAAATTTATAAATCACATATTTTACACACTTTCTATTCTTAATTTTTGTTATGCATTCTATCTTAATTTTGTTTAATTAAATTTGTTTTTCAATTTCAAATTTAACTTTAGAGAATGAAGCAAAAACATGTCAGTAGGAAGAATATATTGGAGTCAAAAATAGTAGATTCTTTGTTAAAAACTTCATTCTTGCACTCCAAGTAATAGGCAGATACATACCTAACAAGTAGAAAAATAAGTCAACCAAATCTGTTTTGAAAGCGACATCAAGATTGTAGGAAAAACTGTTCAAAAGCACAACAAAATTTTTAAAAATTTTTAATCTGATCATACTCAATCATGTTATTATACATAATAAAGCCTTCTTAATTAGTTACTTGAGTTGCAGATTTGAATATGCCATCCAAGAGTTCCTAGATCTGTGTGAAAGCTTTAACCAACTTGCTTTTTCAATTATTCTCCAATTCCTGGATGGTAAAGTATGTGGGCACTCTTTGTCTCGATCAACTCTAGATTCATACCGCCTAATTCTCCTTTCTGTCCACCCTGTGCCTCCAAGTTTAGAGTCATGAGATATTGTGATTAGAAACCTTAGTTGTGGCATCAAAGTCTAAGGAAAAACCTTAGGCATAATCCTCTTATTTATGCCAAGTAACAAAGGTAGCCATTTTTTATTACTTTCATAAAAAACCTAGATGTGGTACCAACCCTAGTATGGGTGCCCACTATAATTCGACCCAAGGCCTAGTGTCCGTCGGCAATATTTTAGCCTGAGTTTATTTTATGGAATTTACCCCATTTAATCTGAATACTAATTAATTCTAATTAAACTATTAATTTTGTTTAGCCCAATAATTTTTTCATAACTCCAATTCTAATTTGAAATAAAATCATGACACTTTTATTCGAATAGAATAATTATGTACTAATTATCAAAATAAAACTAACTATAACAAAATAATTAATCTAATCGCAAATTAAAATAAATAAAATAAATTTTTCTTAATTAAGTGTGAAATAATAGATATTAAATTAATTATATAGATAATTAATTTCTCACATCTATTTAATTTAAAGTATTTTTTATATTTACCAGAAGATAAATATAATTAATTTAAATTACAATTTTTTGTCTAAATAAATATTTAATTCAAATTAAATACATATTCTAAATAAATAACACCAAAAAAATCATTTTCATTTATTTATGAGAGAAAACACCCACACTTATAAAGTGCATGAATCCGGCATACCACTTCACTATATTGAGAATCTTCCATCTCTGGATATTCCGATCGATAACCAACTGTTAAGGAATTATGTTGAGCTAGTGGAAGGACCGATTGGACATATATAATTAGGCTCTAATAATCTATGTATTAATTATTCTACACCGAATAATTAATCACATAACTATTAAACTCAGAGTTGTACTACTAAAGAGCTGAGACTGCACTTTCAATTATATACCGTATTATGTAAGCCTTATGAACAGCTTTTAAGTCCAATGACCTTATCATTCATGTAACACCCTCATGTGATATCCATGATCAACTTAAACCTACTTGATCACTTTATCTTAAAGTTCCACTATACTCTCCATATGAAAATGATTGTTCACCACATATGAAAAATTTATCATTTGACATACAAATAATCGAGGCCTCATCCATTTTCACTATATCATATAATGCCTTTTAAGAGGATAACCTTAACTTTTTATGGGAGCTATGATTCCATATCTATAAGTAAAGCTCTCATCGAGTAAAGTCATATGCCCAACGAACCAGTCTAGTAGCTTACTACAAGGAGACGCTTTAGCCTTTGAAATGTCAAACCATACAAGTTATACGCATGGATTCAATTACTTATTCAGGATTAATGCAATTACACAATGAACTTTAAAAATGAATTAATCCATGTAAATTGACTTATTAATAGATTAATTTTACTTTGGTCTAGTCTAATATATCACCACCTCTAGGTATCTATGTCTCTGCTTTGAAGTCAAACTGCTCCAGATGACCAAGACAAGCTATCTCTTGGATTTAGATGATATAATAATCTTAATATGAGTTAATTGCTCATATTAACCCTATAAACTATGGACTATCAATTTGGACTACTTACCTTAGAATATTGCTGTCCCATATATAAAGTCTATTATATGCAACATTATTTACTTTAACATGTAAATCTAAATAAGCACGAAATAGTAATGATATAATGGAATGTTGAATATATATAAATAATCAGTTCAAATTAATGAAATACATCAAAATGTTTTTCATCCTTAGGGCACTCCTAACAATCTCTCACTTGCCATAAGGGAATAAATGAATCATGTCTCATATCCCCATACCTTCAACATGCCTTTCAAAACTCCTAGACACTAAAGTTTTAGTGAAGGGATCAACAAGGTTGTCCTTTGATGTTATTTTGTAGACATCAACAACTTTTTCTATCATTAACTCTCTTATGATGTGGTATTTCCTTTCTAGATGTTTTGTCTTCTTGTGGTGTCTAGATTCCTTGGTATTTGTTATTAATGCATTATTATCAAAATAAAGTGTAAAATTTTATCCATACTAGGAATTACCTCAAGGTCTCTAAGGAACTTACGAAGCCAAGTCATTTCCTTAGATGCTTCAGAGGCAACAGCATATTTAGCTTCCACCATGGAGTCAGCCATATGGCACCTTATCCTAGGACAAAAAGAAATCTCACAGTTGATTTCTTCAAATCCTTTAAAGTTTGGAATTTGAGTACGTATATCCCATGGGTGTAAAGTCCCCTCTAAAATATACCAATGTATTGTTCCTTATTTTCTTACAATACTTGAATATTTGCTTCACGGCTTGCCAATGCTTGTTACTAGGGTTCAATTGATATTGATTAACAGTATCAACTGCATAACAAATATCTGGTCATGTGCAAAGCATAGCATACATGAAACTGCCCACAGTAGATGCATAAGGGACTTTCTTCATGTGCTCTCTTTCTTTGGATGTCATAGAGCAATCATCAAATGAAAAAGTGAATCATGCCATAGAAGGTTATGAACCTTCTTGGCATCTTGCATTGCATACCTTTCAATAATTTTGTTAATGTGTGAAGTTTAGGATAAAACTATTATCTTGTTCTTTTAATCTCTAAAAAGACAAATGCGTAGAACATAATTAGCTTCCCCTAAATCTTTCATATTAAACTTTTGTGACAATAATGGTTTAACTGACGATAAGTTCCTTACATCATTCCTAATTAGTAATATGTCATCGATGTATAAGACTAGAAAGACCACTTTGCCTCTTTAATATGTTTATGAAAATAAGGTTCATTAATGTTTTGCTCAAATCCAAAGATCTTTATCGCTTGGTTAAATCTTTATTTCCATAAGCGTGAGTCTTGCTTTAATCTAAAAATGGATCTAAGCATCTTGCAAACTTTTACTTCTTGGCCTTTTACTAAAAACCTGTCTGGTTGCATCATATAGATGCTTTCATCAAGATGGCCATCCAAGAATGCAGTCTTAACATCTATTTGGTAGATCTCATAATCAAGAGCCACAATAATTGATAAAAGAATGTGAATGGACCTTATAATCATAACAGGTGAAAAAGATTCATCATAGTTATCCGTTTCCTACTAGTCTACCATAAAGGTCGACATAAAAATAGTCTCTGAACAAAATAAATCTAAATTCATCAAAAAAAGATGTACGTCTCCAACTGTTTTAGCTAACACCACCCTCCTACTACAGCTCTTAATGAGAGGTTCTTGTCAAACAGACTTCTTGTTTCCTTAAACCCTTGCAAAGAAACATAAACATGATTAGTGGCTCTAGAATTAATGACCTAAATATCTTTTGACTCTTTCAGAGAACAAGCTTCAATGTAAAGAAGATCATTATCTTCCTTGCCCTTGGAAGCTAGGAATTCCTTACAAGTTTTCTTGAAATAACTGACTTTTCCACGATAGAAGCAATTTCACTTTTTAAGGTTTTTTAGTTTTTTCTTCTTTTTCTTCCTACCTTTAAATGAAAGAGGAATAGAAGACATAGAAACCCCTTGCTTTATAGAATTTTGATTCTTCTTTTTCCTGTTCTTAGAACTAGAGTTAGAAACAATAGCCACATCTACCTCCACCTTGGGTTGGTAGGCATTATTGAGTATGAGCTTATAAGCCTGTAACTCTCTCATAAGCTCGATAAGACCTAGCTCATTGCTTCTCAGATTATTCGTAACTCGAAAGCCCATAAAATCCCTATAAAGTGTTTTAAACACCATCTCAATCTAGGTGTTTTATTCCAACTTAGCATCATTTTCAACAGCCTCAGCAAGTACCCCATAAGCATGAGCATATGATCCTTTACTAGAGTTCCTACCTTTTGCTTATAGTTTATTAAATTTGTAATGGTGGATTGTCTAGCTAACTTAACTTGGCCTTTAAACATATCCTTCAAATTATCGATGATCTATCTAGCAGTGACATAATTCTTATGTTGCTTTTGCCAAGCATTTGACATGCTCGCTAGCAATAGCAATGTGTTATGTTATTGGACTCTTTCCAATGAGTGTAAACTAAGAAAGCATGTCCATTAAGTGCTTTACTGGTAGGCATAGGTGGGCAAGGTTCATAAAGTACGAACTTGTGTTTCTCATAGCTGAGAATGATTAACAGATTTCTTTTCCAGTCTTTAAAATTATCTTCATTCAATTAGTTATCAATAAGAATTTGAATAAGAGGTGTAGGTGACATTTTGAACTAAAACCAAAAACATATTCAAAACAGTACAATCATGCCTAAGCAAATATAAAATAGATACTTAGCAATTAAACATAGACGTATATATGTTTCTACATTAAAACCTTAAAAAAAATGTAGCATTGCAACGGTAATTGTCAGCATCTATTATCTTAAGCCATCGAGGGGTGATCATTATTCAGATAGCCAAAAACATGGATCCCATCTAATTAATATATGTTACTTTAAATCCTCCTAGGTTAAGACATATATTAATAACCATTTATTTGGCCACTAGTTTAACTAACAGAGCTCTGAGGGGATGTTATTATTAAACCAGCCTTAACTGTATAAAAATTGTATACAATACTCGATCCATGCACTAATCAAGTCATCGAGGGATCATATCAAATAAAACATGCCCAAGTACGTTTTCCACATAAGAGATCCAATAGTATACTAGTAAAGGTCAACTACCTACTAAAGGGTATGGCTGGGTGAAACTGGCATGAGGTGTTACCATGCTTTCACATATTGATCAACAATGGAGGTCGTGGGTTTTGTTTGAGGCCCTCTTCCACTCAATATTTTAAGGTTCTAATATATATGATTAATATAAGTCTGAATGGCATTCATCTATTCTATATGGCATGTTATCAATCACATACATGCATTCATCAAGAAAACATATAGATGGAAAAATATTTAACTAGCCAAAACATGATCCTATCCTAGAAAATAGAAAAGAAAAAAAGATTACAAAAATTTCATCCAAAGCATACTTTGGGTCTTGAATTTTTGCTCCATCTTCGTGCATCGATTTTCATCCAAATAATTTGTTTGTTCATATTCATAAAATATTAAAAATGACCATCTTTGTAATCTGATAAAAAATTTGGACCAACCACAGCCTTTAAAACATTATCCTTTAACAGTTATGGGCCCAAGCCCATTACACGTAATAATTTTTGGCAAAAAATGCTAGAAATATCTACTGGGATTCGAACCCCAACTTTTTCTCATGGCCCACATAAGCCTGGTAACCTGACACTAGGTCCCAAATAAACCTAAAATTGCCACCGGGGTTTGTATCCCAGTGGCCCAATAATCCACCCCCAGGTGCGCAGCACCTACATTAGTAAGCATGCGCCCAGGTTGGTGAATGCACTGCCAGGTGCCCATTTGCATACCTCAAGGTGTGCAGCACCTGCCTGTATGCCATAGTTGCGTAGTGCCCCAGTTAGGAGCATCTAGGTGGTACGCCTGGCTTTTAGGATGGGTATGCATGCCCCATGCACTCAGCGGTGCACATGCGCACACACTTGCCCTCACTCCTACCCTTCGATACAGCCAAGCTATATCCCTGCTGCTGGGGTTTGCACCATAGCAACATCCTAGGTTGCCCTTTAATTTAGGGTTCAGAACCTAACGGCCACCACGATGACTGCTGCTAGGGCTATAAAGGTTCAAACTGTAGCAACCTTGAGTTAGGGTTTTGAGGTTTTTGAGTTTCTAAGGTTTTCCCAATACAAACACCTACACCTAAAAAATCTACACGCCATCAAGCTTTTAGTTCTAGATAGAAGTCATTGATTCAAAATAGTTTTCTAGTTATCAGAAAATAAGTAGGTTAATTGAAAAATAATTTATGGTCTTCAAATCTTCATCTTCCATGTATAATTTATCTAAAAAATTAAAAAAAAAAACAAAAAAACCTATGTGGTGATGTTAAACCACATTTAGTTATAAAATTGATAAAAACCTAGATACACTAATTCCAAAATCTAAGTGATCATGATCGGCAAAAAATAATATATATATCATGATAAATAGCATAATCGAAATCCTAGAATACCAAATCTTTATTAATTAAATCCATACATAATTAAGGAAAATTTTGATTAAAAGTTTTATATATATAACAAAATCACAATATAGCATGGATATCATTGTAGGAAACACTGGTTAGATGCATAGCAGAATTATAAAAAAAATTTTAATCCAATTGTACTAATCAAGTTGTTATATATAATATAACCATCTTAATCAGTTATTTGAGTTTCAAATTTGAAGATGCCATCTAAGAATTCCTAGATTTACATGAAATTTTTAACCAACTAGCCTTTTCCACTATTCTCCAATTCTCAGATAATAGAATGTGTGGGGACTCTTTGTCTTGATCAACTCAAGATTTGTACAACTTGATTCTCCTTTATGACCACATTATGCCATCAGGTTTAGAATCACGAGATATTGTGAGTAGAAACCTCTAGGTGTGGCACCAAAGTCTAAAGAAAAACCCTAGGCATAAGCCTCTTATTTATATCAGGCAACAAAAGTAGCCCTAATTTTAATTTTAATTAAAATAATAATTTTATTAATTTCACAAAAATCCTATATGTGGTGCCAACCTTAATAAGAGTGTCCACTATAATTATGCCCAAGCCCTAATGTCCATAAAAAATATTTTGGCCCAAATTTATTTTATGAAATTTAACCTATTAAATTTGAATACTAATTAATTCTAATTAAACTGTTAATTTTGTTTAGTAAGATAATTTTTTCATAATTCTAATTCTAATTCGAAATAAAATCATGGCAATTTTATTTGAATAAAATAATTACGTACTAATTACCAAAAAAAAATTAACTATAATAAAATAATTAATTTAATCATAAATTAATAAATAAAATAATTTTTCCTAATTTATGTAGAATATTTTTCATATTTAATTTACAAATAAATATTTAAATATGACTTAATAGATATTAAATTAATTATATAAATAATTAATTTTTCATATTTATTTAATTTAAATTAATTTCTATATTTATCAGAAGATAAATATAATTAATTTAGCTTACAATTCTTGTCTAAATAAATATTTAATTCAAATTAAATATATTCCAAATAAATAACACCAAAAAATCATGTTCATTAATGTACTGAAGAAAATGCTCACACTCCTAAAATGAGTGAATCCGGCGTACCACTTCATCATATTGAGAATCTTCATATCTGGATATTTCGATCCTAATCAACCATTAAAGAATTATGTTAAGCTAGCGAAGGGACCAATTGGACATATATAATTAGGCTCCAATAATCTATGTATTAATTATTCTACAACAAATAATTAATCACATAATTATTAATCTCTAAGTTATACCACTAAAGACCTGAGATTGCACTCCCAATTATATACCGTATTATGTAAGCTTTATAAACAACTTTTAAGTCCAATGACCCTGTCATTTGCGTAATACTCTTATATGATGAAGTTCCACAAATGACCCTGTCATTTGTGCTCAATTTAAGGCTAAAATGTCCATTTTACCTTCTTGATCACCTTATCTTAAAGTTTCATTAATACTCTCTATATGAAAATGATTATTTGCACATGTGAACAATTTATCATTTGACATACAAATGATCGAAGCCTCGTCCATTTTCAGTATACCATATAATGCCTTTTAAGAGGATAATCTTACTCTTTATGTGAGCTATGATTCCATATCTATAAGTAAAGCTCTTATCAAGTATATGTCATATGCCCAATGAACCATTCTAGTAGCTTACTACTTCAAAATACTTTAGCTTTTGGAACATCAAAGCATACAAATTATACATATGGAGTCAATTACTTGCTCGGGATTAAGGTAATTATACAATGACCATCAAAAGCTAATTAATCCTTGTAAATAGACTTATTAATAGATTAATTGCACTTTGGTCCAGTCCAATATATCACCCCCTCTACACAATATATCTATGTCTCTACATAAGAGTCAAACTGCTCTAGATGACCAAGACAAGCCATCTCACCAATTAGATTTAGATGACATAATAATCTTAACATGAGTTAATTACTCACGTTAACCCCATAGACTATGGACTATTAATTTAGATTAATTACCTTAGAATGTTATCTTCCCGCATATAAAGTCCATTATATGCAATATTCTAATAGTATAAATACAAGTAGTCAATGAGCCATATTTGCTTACATTTACTTTAATATGTAAATCTAAATGAAAATGGAATAGCAATGATATAATGAAACCTTGAATATATATAAATAATCAGTTCAAATTAATGCAATACATCAAAATGTCTTTCATCCTTGAGGCATTCCTAACATAAATTTTTTACTTTGAATAAGATTCTCTAACTTTACCTAGGGTTCTTTTCTAGCCGCTATAAATAGAGACTTAACTTTAACACTCAAAGGGAGGAAAGATCATAATTAAGTGGAGGCTGAGAGCTGAAAAAGGATAATTAGAAGGGAAAAAGAGAAGAATAGTTAAAAAAAACTAGGAGGAGGAAAAAAAAAATTACAACCAGCCAACACACATCAGTTTTTTTTTCTTTTTTTTTTAATTCTTGCTAGATTTTTCTTATAAATCTGTTATTGAGCACATCAAACATGTGTAACTAAATTTTTTTTCTAGTTAAAGGTGATTTCAAAGCCCTAGACATGACTTTGTAATTGATTTTCAAAATTATTCAATAATTATCTATTAAAATTGGTTATATTCTTCCATAAAAATTGTTTATAATTATTATCTTAATTTGTTTAGATATGCAACTAAACAGACGTTGATAATTATCTATTGCTAGATTAGGAATCTTGATCTCTAACTGTCTTGTTTTCGTATTCATTAGTTGTAGTTTGTGATCAATAGATTATGGTCAAGTTTTGTTGATTGCAATATGGAACATAACTTAGGTTATATAATTCAAGCTTGTCTGTTTATTGCTTAAATCAACCTATCTTTCTTATCTTAAAGCTTTTATTAAATTAAATTTGGAGAGCTTATACCAAGTTATTTAATAGTTAAGTTTTAAATAAAGTTTTTTTCCATTTAACTATAAACTAAGGAAAATTTGGTGTAGCAGAGCTTGTTGCTATATATGGATGGTAGTTTTAAGAGGTAATTGGAGATAATTCTAATATTGATTCATAATTTATGTTTAGAGGTGGAGAATAATTCCTTAACCATAATTTCATCATTATTGTCACTTATTATTCTGTTTCCTTAAATTTTAGTTTTACTTTTAGGTTTTCTTGTTCAATTTGCATCTAAATACAATGACCCCAAATTATAGTTTAGTTTATTTCTTTTGTGAAGTCTTTTTAATTTGTTTGGTTGTATTAGATTAGAGTTCTGCATAAATAACTTATAAATTAAGATCAATCTCTATGGACATAACCCTTGCTTACTGATATACACAATAACAACCATAATTTAGTATAAGGATTTAAGAAATTTATTATTTAGTGCATCAATCACAAGTAGAGATTTACATTTATGCTATGGATTTGTTAGAGGAAATAGTAATGCTCAAAGCTAAGCTAATAGATACTTCTATAGACCCAAATGTTGCTAGATATGGAAAGTCTATTTCTACGCCAAGATGATACCATAGATTGTTAGGAAATTAAATTGTCTTAGTGACTAGACCAGTATTTCATTTGTCATGAGTGTAGTAAGTCAATTTCTTGATTCACCATGTTAGTGTCATGTGGATGTATTGAGTTATATTCTCTGACACGTTAAGGAAGCTTCAGATAAAGGCTTTTTCTATCAAGATAATAGACACTCTTACATAATTGGTTATATAGATGCTAATTATAAGCATATTGGAGATAACTTGATTTCATAGAAAAGTAAGAAGCAAAAACTAGTTATAAAGCCATGGCCTTGACTACATGGGAATTATTATGGCTAAAGCATTTACTTAAAGAATTGGATATTTCACACTTTGCACCTATGAATTAATATGTGATAATCAAGCTACCCTATGCATTGCATATAGCCAAGTTTTCCATCACATAACATAACATATTGAGATAGGTTATCATTTTATCAAAGAAAAACTACTTTATAAGGAAATCACCATAGAATTTGTTAGTTCAAATTATCAGTTAGCAAAAACCTTCTACAAAGTCTCTTCAAGCTACTAGGGTTAATTACATTTGTGATAAACTAGGGACATGTGTTAAATATACTCTAACTTGATTGGGAGTGTAGAGAAATATGTAACATAGTTAGCATAGACATGTGCTTTATACCTTTAGCATATTTGTAATTTTTTATATAATTCATTTATATAAATGTGTAGATCTTTAGGGATACAATTGATGCACTATTTATCTTAGTTCTAATCTCAATATTCTTTATGAGTTCTTTTGCAGTTAGGTAGAACATATAATCAGAGTCGATGTCATCATCTATGGAATCAACAAGACAGGCCATGACCATAGAGATTTTGACATCCCAATGCATAAACATAAGACCTATCATCACTAGTGCTTTCCTATCCCTGGTTAAATATCCAATTTTTCCTCTACCTCAAATGTGAAGTGAACATATTAGGACCAACGATGAAAGTTATCACTATTCAAGCTCAATATTGGTGATCTAGATAGAGTATAAATTAGAGTTAGAAATTTGGTGGGTGTTATTATTTTTTGAAACCACAATAAGAGTAAGAGTAGAACCATTAAAGGTCTCGAACAAGGTGGTATTCTGACTTGGCTCTATTATGGATGCAACAAACATGGGAAAAATAGGGTTGAAATGAATAAGAGAATAGGTAATTGAATATGAATATTGCCGCTACTTTTCCATCTCAATAAAGACTATTACATCTTTACTAGTTTATATGCAAAAAAAAATAATAATAAAAAACTACAATTGTGAGATAATTCAGTTTATATTTATAGCAATATTTTTAGATAGGCAATCCTCAAGAATTTCACTCATGGTTTTAACTAACATATGGTTAACTCTTCAACAATATCATATATGCCACCACTCTTAAATCTGTTTTCCTTTTCTTCCTTTCAGTATAGATGTGGTTAACATATATTTTGAAAAGTTTGTATTTGAAGTGATTGATAGAAAACAATTACCTTGATTGTTAGTTTTGTTGAAGACTATGTTTCTTTCTTAGATAGTTGACGTGTTAGATAGTCTAATTTGATGGTTAGTGTTTATCTTTTTGATGGCATGGCAAGGATCTAAGTCCTTTATTAACGAGTAATTTATTGTAACATATGTCTAGATGGTATCCTCTATTTGGACCATCAAATGTGTTTGTTATCAATAGAAAATGAGTGATGATATGTTTGGTTAAACTGGATGTATACTTTGGTTTGTCATATCATTTAATATGGAGAACTTCTTGACAAACTTGTATTTGGTTGCTTTCACCCTTTTTTTAGTTATTTTCAAGTTCAAATTCAAGTTTGGCTTTATAGGGTATTTGACAATTAGGTTTTGGGTATTATATATAATTGCTTTCAACCAAATTTAGGTGGTATAGTTGTAATTAGGTTTCAATAGTATAGTTTGTAATCAAATTCCAATTTGTATATCCAAAAATTAGTGGTTTTCTTACTACAACAATAGTTTAGCATTAATATCATATATATTTCCTTTCCATGTCAGATGCACAATTTTAATGGTAAAAAATATGGTTGTTGTTGTTTACAGTTTCTCACATGGAATAAATTCATCTCATTTTCCTTCTTTTTAATTTGAAATTCCTATATTGGTTAAAAATCAAATCTATATGACCATGAAAGTAAATAATTAATTTTTCCTAGTTGATTTGAAATTCCTACATCGATGGTGTTGATAAAATAATTGCTTGGTGCTCTGTTAACAGTTTGTGGACTTTGCTTTAAGTTTGGGTGGAAGGTCGTGATGGGTGGAAGGATGATGCTTTTGTTTATACCGTAATTTTGAGTTGAATTTATGGGTTGAACTTGTTGTTTGTCAACTTTGGGCTGTAACTTTGTGTTTCTAATGCTCATTTTAGTTGGTTCTTTGCTTTGCTCTGCATGTATTTGTAAAAATGTTGCTTAGTAGTTCTATAAGGTTTTGCAATTTGTTTTTCCCATTTTTATATTATTAGGTGTTAATTTTAAGAATTTTTCTATTTGTATGTTTTGGTTGACCTTGTAACCTTGGATTTTACATCCTCTATTTTTAGTTTATTTCTCAATAAAAGAAAATTTTTGATTAATCGCAATGACAATTTAAAAGCTGCTGGCGCAGCATTGCATGTGGAATGACCCATGTTGATTGACAAAATTATTTCATTTAGATATGCATGCTTGGAACATTAGGACAACATATTTGATCAATGTCTTTAGCCATCTCTCATTGTCCTAAGAGATGGCTTGAATGAAATTTATTTAGATAAAATCATATATTGCTTGTGATTTTTGTTGGATTCGAATCATTTTGAATTTAAATTATTTTGTATTTCAAGTTCTTTTAGTTTTAGATTTAGGTTCTATAGACACCCTATTTTGTCCGGGCTAATTTTTAGTAATCTAGAGCATGGACGTAAGAGGGGGCAATGAAGCTACACGAATAATATCGCAAAATATAAAGCTTGTGTCATGGGGCTTCAAGCAGCCATTGAGAGGAATATCAAGATATTACAGGTGTTCGGTGATTCGGCCCTAGTCATCTACCAATTGAAAGGAGAATGGCAAACTCACGATGCTAGGCTGATGCAGTATGGGAAGCTGATAGCAGAACTCAAGAAAGAATTTGATGATATTAGTTTCTGACACTTACCTTGAAAAGAGAATCAAATAGCTAATGCTTTGGCTACATTATCATCCATGTTTAAAGTCAACCAGGAGTCGAACATTGCTCTCATCCAGATGAGCATCTACACAACTTTGGTTCATTGTCATAGCATCGAAAAAGAGAAGGATGGCCTACCGTGGTACTATGACATCCTTCGTTACATCAAGGATCAGGAATAACCCAAACATGCAACCGAAACTGATAAAAGGACTATTAGAAGGCTAGCTATGGGATTTGTTCTTGATGGAAAAATCTTATACAAAAGGAGTCACGATCAAGTATTACTCAGATGTGTTGACACTTCTGAAGCCAAAAAGATCCTAGAAGAAGTTCATGAAGGGATTTATGGCACACATGCTAATGGACATCGGATGGCCAAGCAAATCATGAGAGTAGGTTATTACTGGTTGACCCTCGAGAGAGACTGCATCAATTATGCCCGAAAATGCCATAAATGTCAAATCTATGTTGACAAGATCCATATACCTCCAGCGCCACTTCATGTCATGATGGCCCCATGGCCCTTCTCCATGTGAGGCATGGACGTGATGGGGTAATCACCCCTAAAGCTTTCAATGGGCATCGTTTAATCTTGGTAGCGATCGACTATTTCACTAAATGGGTAGAGGCTGCCTCGTATGGTAATGTCAGTAGATCGACCGTCTGTAAGTTTGTCAAGCGAGACATTATCTGTAGATATGGCCTCCCAAACCAAATCATCATAAACAATGCAAGCAACTTAAACAATAAAATAATGCAAGCAGTCTGCTCACAGTTTAAGATCCAGCATCATAATTCTATCCCTTATCGCCCAAAGATGAATGGGGCAATCGAAGCAGCCAACAAAAAAATTAAAAGAATAGTTGAGAAAATGGTTGAGACTTACAAAGATTGGCATGAAAAGTTATTCTTTGCACTTCACGTCTATCGGACCTCAGTTCGCACTTCCACGAGTGCTACCCCATTTTCTTTTGTCATGGCATGGAAGCTGTATTGCCTATCGAAGTCAAGATCCTTTCTCTTAGAGTCTTGATGGAAACCAAACTTGAAGAAGCTGAATGGGTTAAGAACAGATACGACCAACTCAACCTCATCGAGGAAAAACACTTGAAGGCCATCTGCCATGGTCAAATGTATCAAAGACGCATGATCCGAGCCCACGTCAAAAAAATACGCCCATGATAATTTCACCCAGGTGAATTGGTATTGAAGAAGATCCTTCCAATTCACAAAGATGCACGGGGCAAGTGGACTCCTAATTGGGAAGGACCGTATGTCGTGAAGCAAGCCTTCTCTGGAGGGGCCCTAATCTTGTCAGAAATGAACGGTAATGTCTTGCCCAACCTAGTCAACTCAAATTCTGTCAAGAAATATTACACGTAAAAGGCAAAAACCTGAAAAGGCATCCTTCAAAAAGGGGAAGAAAGCAAAAAAAAAACAAAACAAAAAAAAAAAGAGGAAAACAAAAAAGGGTCAAAAAAGGGTCTAGATGAAAATCTAAAAAGGACATCTGGGCAATCAACCCAACTACAGTCGAAAACCTGCAAGGGCAACTTGAGAAGATCAATTTTGATGGGACATGAACTGAGAGTACCTACAGGACAATGCAAAGCGATCCTAGAGATCTTTCGAAGATCAGCTCATGCTAGGCACATTCATTATTTCAGAAAGATTCTGAAAAGCACCTAAAGAACATCCATGTCATGATTGTCAGAGGCATCTTTCACCCAAAAGATCATCTTTCTCGCTACCCTATTAGTTGCTTGTCAAATAGTGTATTAAGTTATGTCCCTTTCTTGTCATGAATAAGTACTGCTTTATTTCTTCTAACCCCTGTACAATTCACATTGCACTTGTCATTTAACTGATAATGTTTGATAATCAATTGAAATATGTATCAAGACATCTTAATATTACATTGAAAGGAAAAGAAAAGCATAAGGAACTCTGCTCATGCCCTGATCATCAAGATCATGCACTTTTCACATCCAAGCACCTGCTGGGCATGACCATACACCAAACCATTTTTTGCTCTCACAAGCCACATCTCAAGAAAAAACATTTTAAACTAACCAAAAATTAGCCCATACGTTCTATCAGAATCTTATCAGAGACATCAACCTAATCGGTCGAATAGTCTCCAAATTGTTGACAATGCCTTCCATTTGTTAGGAAAATGATTGAGCCTCCCGAATCGAGAAATGCAACAGTCCAAGTTCTCTAGACTAAATTTTTGGTCATATCCCCAATGGAACTGGGACAACCTATAATCCCCAACAGGATTAGGAAAATTTTCATCTATAGTTGCAATAAAGACGAATTGCCATCCCTTTAAGAGTCTGAATGCTGTACAAGGAGAACTACAGCTATCTCCCATATTAGACTTCATATCATGCAATTATGATAGCATTTCATATATTCACATTACCATCTTACATCATCATTTTTACAATATCACTTTAAGCCAGGTTTGCTAAACCTCCAAAGAATTCTTGGTAAGAACTTTAAGCTTCGCAAACCAAGTGCCATTCAGTTAAGGTCCTTTTTTTTTCTCATCAACTCATGTCAAAACCCTTTTTATCAAGCAACTATATCAAAGTGCTAATGTCAAAAAATTATTGTCTATCATAAAAAAACTTTTGCCGAGAACATACATTAGAAGCTTTATCAAGAATTTTGTAAAGAATTAGTGCCAAAACCCTTTTCAACAGGAAATTCTGTCATGAACTTTTGTTAAGAAAAGCTTGTATTAGAAGTTTTATCGAAAACTTTGTCGCCAACAAGTCGTGGCACCCTTAAAAGCCCACAAGTCAGTGGCATCCTTTTAAAGCCCACAAGTCGTGGCTCCCTTAAAAGCCCATAAGTCAATGGCACCCCTTAAAGCCCACAAGTCAATGGCACCCTTTAAAAGCCCACAAGTCAATGGCACCCTTTAAAAGCCCACAAGTCAGTGGCACCCCTTAAAAGCCCATAAGTCTGTGGCACCATTTTAAAGCCCACATGTTAGTGGCACCTTTTTCAAAGCCCATAAGTCAGTGGCACCCCTTCAAAGCCAACAAGCCAGTGGCACCCTTTTAAAGCCCATAAGTTAGTAGCACCCTTTTAAAGCCTACAAGTCATGGCACATCTTTAAAGCCCACAAGTCAGTGGCACCCCTTAAAAGCCTGCAAGTCAGTGGCACCTCTTTAAAGCCCACATGTCAGTGGCACCTTTTCAAAGACCACACAAGCTGGTGGCACCCAAGTCTGAGTCAAAGCTCATAAGCTAGTGGCACCTAAGTTTAAGTCAAAGCCCGCACAAGCTAGTGGCACCTACATCAAAATCCGTGTTACTCTGTACCTGCCTAAGGGGGTCAAACCTTAGAAAACCTAACACCCTAGTGTTCTGGGGAGCTTCAATCCACCCCGGACAAAATAATGTCCATTTGTCTTTGCCCTATTCTTAGTTCTTAGCAACAATCAAACAAGGGCAACTGTAGACACCTTATTTTGTCTGGGCTAATTTTAGTAATCTAGAGCATGGATGGAAGATGTGGCGATAATCACTAGGCGACAGTATTTTGAGGAGGTCAAAAAGGCCTACGGATCATATCAAAGGTAAATGCAAAAATGTGGCATCAAATGACGTAGTCCAAGGTATCCGGGGATAAAAAATATAAGAAAATTCATAATTTTACTTGAATGTATTGATACATGGTTCTCATGTATCGATACAATGCTCCAACATGCCAAATGAAATGTCCCTATTTGTATCGATACCACATGTAGATGTATCGATACAGGACCTCATGCATCGATACTAGGCCATGCCAGGACCAAAACATGCATTCTATAAAGAAATGTATTGATACATATCAACATGTATCGATACAATGGTTCAT